>VMDO01037388.1:0-14362 GCA_007922755.1 Pedetes capensis | reverse complement strand
TTTTCTTCCAGGATAGCTAAGATTGTTTTAGAGGAAGTTTCCCTGGTCACATGGAATCCCTGTGAGAAGTTTATGGGATAAAAGATTTTCTACTCATCTCATGAAAAGAAAGGTGATGTAAATGTCATACCTTTAGAGATGGCAATAAAGAAACATTATCAAGACAGATTAGCTGTGTGAATTATCTTGGACATTAACATAAAGGAAATGAATATTATTACTACATAAATGGCTATATGCACTCCTTCTTAAAACTTAATTGGGTAATGATACTAAAAATAGTGATACCTACTGGAGGCGTTCTAGGTGAATGACTGGAGCCTGCTGTCTTTGAAGTATATTAAGCTCATCTGCTTTCAAGATAACCCTTCGAGATTGGTAGTTTTTCATCTTAGAGGTGAAGACAGTATGGCGTAAGGAAATTGAATTATTCAAAGTTACACAGTTACTGAATGGAAGGCTGGCAACTTACCACGTTCACCTAACTTCAGAGCTTATTCATTTATTCATCACATATTTATAACTTAACATATATATTAGGTGCCTCTAGGGATACATCTTACCTCCCGGGAGCTTTGATTTGGACAAGTTTAATATTATGTTCACACGTGGTCCAAGTAATATATTCTCTATATTTAAATCATTTTCTTTAAGAGCAGTGAGAATATTTTAAGTTGTTTTTCCCTGTTGTTCTTGATGTTTACTGCATTTCTTAGCAGAGTTTGATATTTGATTGCACACTGGGAAAGTTCCAAGCAAGAACGTAGTGCGTGGCTTCTGCCAGTGGTTTTGAGGACGTAGGCCTTGCGGTCCCCAGGGCGTCCCTTGAGTTGATGCTCTGTGACTTTCCCTTTGTGAAACCCTGTTGCTGGTGGTGTTGGGTGCCATTGACTCGGGTCGGGCCCATAGCGACCTCCTAGAGGTTTTTTTTTTTTTTTTTCCTTGGGGTACTTGGGGTTGAACCCAGGGCCTCGTTCCTGCATGCTTTGCAAGTGCTGGACCACTGAGCTGCACCCCCAGCCCATTTTTTTACTTTTTGAGACAGGGTCTTGCTTAGTTATGCAGACTGCCTCTGGTCTCGAACTAGCGGATCCTCCTGTCTCTGCCTCCTGAGCCTCTGGGATGACAGGTGTGCACTACCGTGCCCGGCGCCCCTCTTAGAGTTTTCAATGGCTGATTATTTTGAGTTTGTCTCTGGAGTGGGTTGCCAGGTCCTTCTCACGCTTTTGCGGTGCTGGGGATCGAACCTGCGTCCTCAGAGAGTGCAGAGCAGCAGTCTACCAGCTGAGCTAAGCCCCAGCCCTTGGGAAACCCTGGGTAGTTATTTCTTGTGGTCTGGGTTGAGCTTTCTCCTCAGTCTTCACCTCTCTGCAGCTGTATTTGTTCGGCCCCCAGGGTGCCTTGCTTTAGCCCCTTTCTTCTTCATTCTAACTTATAAGCTGTTGCCAGATTTATATTTCTAAATCTTGGCTCTGGTTATTTTATTCTCCTACCAGCTCAATTGGTAGAGTGCTGCTCTGTGCTCTCTGAGGCCCTGGGTTCGATCCCCAGCACCTCAAAAACAGGAGAAGGGCCTGGCAGCCCACTTCTGAGGCGATTCTGAAACAATCCACCCTGGAAAACCCTATGAATAGCAGAGAAGCACTAACAATACTATTTCGACTGTTGTACATAGGGTTGTTGTGAGTCGGACACTGACTCCACGGCACCCAACAACGACAACAACATAAGAAGCTGACAGACGTGTGGGGGCGCTTGCTCCAATACAGGAACGTTTTACACATTTTTGAAAATATGTTCTGTTCATGGTCGGTTGAATCTGCAGATGTGGACCCAGTGGGTGTGGAAGTCGCAGAGTGTCTAGAATGGAGGTGACACTTGGGCCTTGGATTCTTTTTTTGTGGCTCTTGGGGGTTGAACCCAGGGCCTCACACATTTTTGCTCCCATTCTTCCCACTGAGCTGCACCCTCAGCCTCTTCTTTACTCTTTTATCTTTTTTTTTTTTTTTTGTGGTACTGGGGGTTGAACCCAGGGCCTCAAGCCTGCATGCTCTGCAAGTGCTGGACCACTGAGCTGTACCCCCAGCCCTTTTTTTTTTTGACTTTTTGAGACAGGGTCTCACTAAGTTACGCAGACTGCCTCCGGTCTCGAACTTGCGATTCTCCCGCCTCCGCCTCCCGAGCTGCTGGGATTACAGGTGTGTACCACCGCGCCCGGCAACTCTTTTATCTTGAGACAGAGTCTCATTAAGTTGCACAGGCTGCCTCTGGCCTTGAATTTGCAATCCTCCTGCTTAGGCCTCCAGAGTCACTGGGATGGCAGCCATGCCCCACCCGGCCCAGTTCAAGGGCCCCGGACCCTAAGCCCTAGTGACTCTGATTTGGTTCTCAGGCTGACCAGAGGGTGGCCCCAAGTGGAGACAGGGTCCCCGTGGTCCTTGCTTCCTTCCCACCCATAGAGCCAACTCCCTTGGGGTCTTCCCTGCTCCAGAAGCTGCCAGTGGACGAGGCTGAAGTCCACCCCGCCAGGTGTCTTCTGTCGTTTGTGCAGCCCGTGAGCCGCATTCCTGAGCAGCCGACCCCTTTCCAGAACCTGCCTAGTTGAGACGTCACTTCCCTGACATGAGGCCCTTAGGCTGGGAGAGGAGAATCGCGAAGTGGTCGCCCCTCACAATTACCACCTCATGCTGGCTGACACCCTCCCGCCTCGTTTGCCTTTGTAAACCCCGCGCCTTTTTCCCTGCGAATTCCAGACATTAATATTTTCTTTCCCCCGACCGCTGCCCATCACCCGTGAAGCACTCTCAACATTATGTATCTGTCAGGATGCCTGGGGATTACCCAGGATGCTTTGCTTGGGAGGCAGGGACACCGCAGATGCTGGGTTTTGAGATGCTTATTTTGAGAGCACCCTGACAGGCATGAAGACCTGATCCCAGAGTGACAATTTCATTTAATTAAAGGCCTCTTTTTATTAGGCTTCCCCCCACTTTGTGTATATATACACATCAGGGTGATTGTTACGGTCTGAGGAGCCAGCAGTCTGCTCTAGTGCTGTCACAGGCGGGGGGCAGATTTCTTATGACCAGGAGTTCCACGGAGTCGCTGGGAATGCGTGTATTTTTATCATCCTGCAGGAAAGCGTGGCGCCGCAAGGGGTGTGTGTGTGTCCACGTTTCAAATAACGAGGGCCGGGCTTCTACCCCTGTGCTGCAAAAACTTAAGATATTTCAAATAACGAGGGCTGGGCTTTTACCTCTGTGCTGCAAAACTTAAAATATTTCAAATGACGAGAGGTGCGGTTCTACCCCAGTGCTGCAGAACTTAAGACCTTTCAGATAAGAGGCTGGGCTTCTGCTCCTTTGCTGTGAAGCTGAAAATGTTAGAGCTGTGTATGTGTGTGTTTGGAGTTTATTTAATTTCTGTGTTTAAAGGCAGTGCCCTTGCTAATTAAAACGGTTTCTTAGCGAATCTACTAAGACGTTTAAGAAGTGTCTGTGATCTTGCTCTGTGGTGATATGACTTTCAGCTCAAGGACTTGGGAAATGTATTTATTTTCAGTAATTTTAAGTGCTAGAACTGAATAGCAACATAAAAGGAGCTGGAAAAAAACAAACTAAGTAATTCATGATGGTTGTTAACAATTCAGTAAACATTTGTGAGAGGCTACGGGTTAGCTCAGTTGGCAGAGCGCTGTTCTGCACTCTCTGAGGCCCTGGGTTCCATCCCAGAAAAACAGAAGGACCCGGCAGCCCACTCCTGAAACAATCAGCCATCGAAAACCCTATGAATAGCAGAGAAGCACTGACACACTGCCGGGCATGGCACAGTTCAGGGAGGCTTTCGTTCTGTTGTTGTACATCGGGTTGCTGTGAGCTGGACCTGACTGGACAGCACCCGACAACCACCACAAGCATTTGTGACAAAGTAGCATGATGGATTTCCAGTGCAGTCTTTGGTGCTATTGTCTTGACTTTAATGCCAAGTTCATTTTGGTGAAAGTTCTGGGTGTCTATCTTGGGCACTGTCCTAGGCACCTGGGATGGACCAGTGAACAAAGCCGACTGTTGATCTTGGTCCACCTGTGCCTGGGTCTGTGTGGTGAAGTGAGTTAAAACAGCGGAACTCGCCAAACCAGAAGCCTTGGCTTTGCAGCAGTACGCGCAAATTGCCTTCATTTTTCCCCTCATGGATTCTTTGCTCATCTGCACCTCCATTGCTTGCTGCTCACCAGGTGTTGATGAGCGAGTTTACTCCGGGCACCGTGATGGGATCCATATATGTGCGCGTGCGCACGCACACACGCCTACACGCACACGCCCATAACGTGCAGGCGCAGTGCATAACTCAGCGTTAGGTTTGCAGCCTCCTGTCCTTTTTCTGTTTTCTCGGTTGATCTGAGCAAAGTGGAGGAGGGTCCGCCACCTTCTCCCTTTTGCCGTGGGCGTAGTGGCTGGAGGGACGGGATACGTTCCCCTTGCCTTCCGACTCAAAGCTCCCGCCAGGAGCCAGGCACATCATCCGTGTCAGCCCCGAGGCCAGCTGGGGCCCTGGGCAATGTGACCTTGAGCTGCCTGGGTGGGGCAATATTTGGGGGGGCAGCAAAGAATGATCCCCTGTGGCTTTAATCTCTGTGTCCCGGATCCAGGCTGCAGTCCGTCACCCCATCTTTTGAACCAGGGGCTCCAGAAGGCTGGTGACTTGTCAGGACTGTATTTTAAAGTACGGGGTTCTGTGGAGTCGGCCCTCTAAGTGTTTGAAGATGTCTGTTTTCCCTTGTCACAGACCCTCTGCTCTTCCTAGGAGAGGTGGGCTTCTCCCCGGGACCCCCAATGCCCACTTGACTTCTTGACTTTTTGGGGGTTGCATAGGGGTGATGTGTCTCCAATGAAGCCACAGAGAAAAGGCTCCCAGTGCCCATTCATGCCCCACCCCCAAAGGTGAAAGGAATCTGCCGCTTACCCAGGCTCTTCCATTTCTCTGTCTCCCTCCTGCCCTGGGCCTGCGACCTCTGCACTGCAGACCCTTCTTCAGGACAAGCTTCGCAGATCACCTTGAGCCTGAGGATTACCGTGAGAATCCTCACTTCACGGAGATCCTAGGCTTGTGCTTGTGTTTGAAAATTCTCTTTTCTCTTCCTCTTTTAAAGGCACTAGTGACCCATATGTGAAATTTAAGCTGAACGGGAAGACACTATACAAGAGTAAAGTCATATATAAGAATTTGAACCCGGTTTGGGATGAAATCGTGGTGTTGCCGATACAGAGCCTCGATCAGAAGCTTCGTGTGAAGGTAACCACGGGCACCTTTCAAATCTCCTATGCTAAAACGTATATATATGTGTGTGTCCGTGTGTGTGTATGTATATATATGTACATATATATACATACACACATATATATACATAAATATATACATTTTTGGGCACTGCAGTCTCTGAGGTCCCGAGTTCAATTCCCAGCACTGCATAAGTGGGAGAGGGACCTGGCAATCCACTCCCAAGGCAATCCTGAAACAGTCAGCCATTGAAAACCCTATGAGGGTCGCTATGAGTCGGATACTGACTCGACGGCACCTAACAACAACAACATATATACATTATATATACCTATACATATATATATATACACATATACATATATATATACATATATACACATATATATGTATACACACATATATGTATATATATATGTGTGTGTGTATATATATATATGTGTGTGTATATATATATATATATACCTTTTTTTGTGTGTGTGGTACTGGGTGTTGAACCCAGGGCCTTGCACTTGCATGCTCTGCAAGTGCTAGACCACTGAGCTGCGCCCCCAGCCCATTTTTTTTTTTTTTTTACTCGCTAAGTTACACAGACTGCCTCTGGTCTAGAACTTGTGAGCCTCCTGCCTCTGCCTCCCAAGCCACTGGGATTATAGGTGTGCAGTACCACGCCTGGGTAAAAATATATATTTTTTTCTCTGCAGGTTCTCATGCCATCTTAAAAATAAAATTGTTGTTACTTTTATTTTTCTCAAGGACTGGGTTAAAAATATGAATAATATGGAAGGAATTCTCTATGCTATAAGCAAAAAGTATGTCCCTCCCAAATCAATGAGAGATGCTCTCCAAAAAAATCAGAGTGAAGATAATATCTCTACTGATTGTGTTTAAACTTACCAAATGCGGGAGAATTATTACTAGTCACGTAGTGATGACAAGTACAAAATCCTTTCTCATTAGGAATAACTTTATACTTAATAGAGCCCCAAGCTACCTGGTATAGACATCAGTTGCTCTAACATCTGGGTTAAAACCGCATGGATTGAGAGCAGAATGGGATTGCTGTAGGATATTTAACAAATTTCTATTTAATTGGCAGATCTGCTCACCATGGAAAATGCTAAAATGTAATGAGAAATCATTTAAACTACAGAGAGTGTGCGTAACATTTTAATGCATAAGAATCCCGCCTTTAAAGTCCTTTCTGCTGTTTTGGACATTGGCAGGAAAAATGGGCAGGATGGACTATTTCTGTTGTCTGTGTAGGCTTGGACACATTTCTCTCTTACTCTCCTGTGTGAATTATTAACTAATGAAGAACTGAATGTCGGATTTCCAAATTCCCAGCCCGTGGCATTTGTGAACGATTTCATGACTTGTTTGGTGTGTGGTGTTCACGAGTGTTGCTGGCCTCTCTTTGCAGGTGTACGATCGAGACTTAACCACTTCCGATTTCATGGGTTCCGCGTTTGTCATTCTCCGGGATCTTGAACTTAACAGGTATTGTGTTTTTATCTTTGTGTCATTGTTAATTTTAGAGAGAAGTCAAGATGGTGCCAAGTGGTGTTTGCTGAGGTCAGATAACAACAAAGACCACATAGCTGGATGAATGAACGTGAAAGTGTAATTTTGTTATAACTCCCAGTACATCTTCCGTGATTTCTGCTTTTCAGATGCCAAATATATGAGTCGTTAAGTCTTTTGTAATGTCCTCTAAAATGGGTATTAGATTTTGCACCTGTGTGTGTTCATCTTCAGGCTCATTAACCTAGCTTAAATATTTAAATTCTACCTAGGCAGCAGAGCGGGAGGTGAGTTAACCAACTGTGGAATTGGACCATGCCAAATGATTTTTTTGGCCCTGAAAACGGCTGGTTCATTTTCACTAAATTTGGTGCTTTTTAAAGCATTGTGTCTAATCCGTATCCAAGGGCGGGAGACTTTCTCTATGAGCTCCCGATGCAATGTAAGACCTATGGAGAGTACCCATCAGTGTGAAAATTGCTGTTTTCTTTTCTGGCTCTTTGCTTGTAGGACAACGGAATGTATCTTAAAACTGGAAGATCCAAACAGTTTAGAAGATGACATGGGGGTGATTGTGTTAAACCTCAACCTGGTGGTGAAACAGGGTGACTTCAAGAGACATGTAAGCGCGACCCTTCTGATTTTTGTAAACTCGCTGTTGTCCGTGGGCCGTCGTGTACTGTGCTAGCCAACAGATGCCATTTGCATAGTTACTTTGGGAGGAAAAGAACTAATTTTAGAGACTTCAAAGCATCTGGTTAAACACAGCTTCCCTTGAAGCACTGTGGAGAACAGCCGTTAAAGAATTATCACTAAGCTGGGCACCGTGGCGCACGCCTGTCATCCCAGCAACTCTGGAGGCAGAGGCAGGAGGATCACAGGTTCGAGGCCAGAGGCAGCCTGTGTAACTTAGTGAGACCCTGACTCAAAAGAAGGACCTGGCAGTCCACTCCCAAGGTAATCCTGAAACAGCCATTGAAAACCCTATGGGGGTCGCTATGAGTCAGATACTGACTCGACGGCACACAACAACAACAACAAAGTGTGGTTCAGAGGTAGAGTGCTTTCAAGAAAGCATATGTGAGGCCCTGGGTTCAACCCCCGAGTACTATTTAAAAAAGAAAGATCTCTCTTTCCCTCTAGGGATTTGGTTGGTATTGCTATTATTAAAACTTATATGCTATGTATGCTTTGCTTATAATAGATCATCCAAAATATAATTTTCCTAAGTGTTAAGGTTCTTACTTAGAAATTTTTCATGTCCTAAATAACTTAGGCATATTTGGTTATGAAAAGCAATTCCTAGGATTTAATTATTACCTTGTGAATTATTAAACGATCAAGTGTACATTTTATTTGCAGTGTTTTGATTTCTTTTCCTTTCCCTTTTTTACTTTTAGCTGCTAAGTTTTCCACAGGGAGTGCTTCAGGGAAATTGAAATTGTAATGTTCTATTCTATTACATGGAAATGTCTCATCAATGCACTACCTATTGGCGATGTCTAACATCAGTGAAGCGTTAGATTTTGTCAGGATATGATTGAGATTTTCTTATGAGCAATTATGTTGACATAAGTCATAATCTCATTTTATATTCAAGGATTATGCATTATAATTCCAAGCATTAAAATAAGAACAAAAAGGATGTGATTATAACTTGCTTGAAAGGTGTTTTTAAAACCAACTAAAGTGCCTACTTGAGAAAGAATGAGATGTGTTACAATTTACCACATGGGGGCGCCACTGTAAAAGTCTGAAGTCTGTTTGTAAATTGTTGTTAGGTGCTGTGGGGGACTCTTAGATACCCTCATAGGGTTTTCAATGGCTGATTGTTTCAGGAGTGGATTGCCATGTCCTTCTCCCATTTTTGCAGTACAGGGGATTGGACCTGGGTCCTCAGAGTGCAGGGCAGGCTCTGTACCCACTGAGCTAAACCCTAGTCTGTTTGTAAATTGTTGTTGTTGTTAGGTGCCATTGAGTCAGGTCCAACTCATAGTGACCCTCATAGTTGTTGTTGTTGTTAGGTGCTGTCGAGTTGGTATCTGACTCATAGCGACCCTCATAGGGTTTTCAATGGCTGATTGTTTCAGGATTTCCTTGGGAGTGGATTGCCAGGCCCTTCTCTCATTTTTGCGTTGCTGGGAATTGAACTCAGGACCTCAGAGACTGCAGCCTAAATCCCAGCCTGACCCTCATAGGGTTTTTGTAGATTGAGTCTATAAGAATGCTTCTTGAATTGGGCGGTAGGGTGGGAGAGGAGAATATTCTTCATTTTAGACATCATCTATGCTTTTAATTGTAATTTATTTCATGCTGAAAAGCATGGATGATTAATACATTCACAGAAGCTAGCCTAAGGAAGGAGGAAAACTGGACTGTAGCTTTTCAACTGCAAGAATATCCGCTAAACATTTTCTCTTTGTAATTTGAACTTACTACTGATGAGAATTTATTGACAACAGAAGTCCACTGATTGATTTTTTTTTTAAGTGGCACTGTTCATATATGGGACCTCAATAAAGCTGATATTTTGGTGTTAAAATGTCTTTAGTTCTTGTGAAAGATGAACTTTGGATAGCCCTGTGAATTTTTCTGTAGTCTATTGGATGATGTTTATCAGTCATATTGGCATTTAAAACACATTTAAATATTGCCAGATTTTGGAGTCCTTACGTAATGGCATTTTGGTTTCAATTTTATTTCAGGTTGCAGAACAGTTAATGCTAGATGCAGCTTTAGTTGGTTTTTATAAAATATTTCAAAGTCCAAGAAATCTCCCCAGTTCTCATTTGTAGTTTTGCCCTTCTTAGACTCGACTCCCTCCCAAACACCTGTGTGGAAGATTTTGTGAGGCTGCCTTACTCTTTATCTGTCTGGCAGGGGTCTAGCCTACACTGGAATCTTCATGAAGAGATAATATAGAAACCCCTGTCCGCTCTCATTTAGTCTGACGGGCACTTTTTCTTTTACTGTACTTGATCAAAGTATAACCAAGGAATAATTAATCCAGGAATAATTTATTCCAAACCATATGTGGCTATTTTACTTACAGTGCATCTCATGGCCCCTTTGGGTATAACAGATAGGGGAGAGCATTTGTTCTTTTCATTGAGTTTAAGTTAATATTTAAAGGCATTTTTACATTGGGCTTTTAAGTGGGAATGACGGGATTACAGGACAATAGATTGTTTTGGCAGAATGATTTGTTTGTAAATTTCCCCTTTAACTCAACCTTTGGAGAAATTTCAGTTTGGAGTCTCAGTTTTATACCCAGTTTTCTTTGCAGCCATCTTGAGGCAACTTTGTGACTTTTGAACAAAGATGACAAAGATTTTACCAGGTGTAACGTATTTCAGAGTTGACCCTTCTTTTTTTTTTTTTTTTTTTTTTTTCGGTACTGGGGGTTGAACCCAGGGCCTTGCACCTGCATGCTTTGCAAGTGCTGGACCACTGAGCTGCGCCCCCAGCCCATTTTTTTCTCTTTTTCACTTTTTGAGACAGGGTCTCACTAAGTTACGCAGACTGCCTCTGGTCTCGAACTTGTGATCCTCCTGCTTCCACCTCCCAAGCCGCTGGGATTACAGGCGTGCGCCACCGCGCCCGACTCAGAGTTGACCCTTATGTCCAGGGATTTCAATATATTTGAGAATGGTACAACCAGAAGGTGAGGGAGTGGCTGGAAAGCTGATAAATGTGTACTTTCTTTTTCTTGGGAAACAATAGAATTGTAATAAAAATTATGGATTCTGCAATTATGGATTACAAAAAATTATGGATTCAGACTGCTTGGGTTCGGATCCCAATTCTACCAATGCTCAGTGAAAAGCATGTAATGATTTAGCCTCTCTGAGCTACAGTTTTCTCATGGACATGAGGATGAGAAAATATCTATTTTTATGTTGTTGTTGTTGTTAGTTGCTATCGAGTCGGTATCCGACTCATAGAGACCCTTATAGGGTTTTCAATGGCTGACTGTTTCGGGATTGCCTTGGGAGTGGATTGCCAGGCCCTTCTCCCATTTTTGCGGTGCTGGGAATTGAACTCGGGGCCTCAGAGACTGCAGTGCAGCGCTCTACCAACTGAACTAAATCCCAGCCCATCTATTTTTATAGGGGACTGAAATTACCAATTGTAGTGCTCGGCATGGGCTGGAGACGTTCAGTATGTGGTAGCATATAGCATTCCACTAAGCAATGAGTAATGGTCATTTTCCATTAATATTCTTATCTGCTTTGTTTATGATTATCATAAAAATCAAATGCTTTTATACATGGAAGGGCCATCACTAGCTCTGTGTCCCTATGATAAGGTGATTCACTTTGGTGGTTGGATTTGGATTGGGTGAAAATATTTGATGCAATGTTGAGAGAGCACCAGAAAAACATTTGAATATCTTGGTGTTTGTGCTCACAAATCTATGTCATGCGCTGAATGTTCAGCTCATAATTTCACCAGGGAAGTGTTACTAATAATGAATAGCTTTACATCGTTTCTGCACCCTAGTGCTAGTTGTTAGTGAATGGGATGTAAGCTGATTTCCCCTGAAGATTTCACTGTCTGCTTTTGAATTTCTCGGGAAGACGTATCAGCAAAGTGGACAGGTCATTTACCTGTAGTGTTTTTTTTATCCTTAATCATAATAAGACATGTCTGCTCCATTGGGTTCATAATGGAGTTATAATATCCAGAATTTTATCCAAGTTTTAACAACCAGTTCGCTGGTTAACCAGCTAGAGTAGCGCTTTGGTGTACTGGACAGTAGCAGGCATAAGGAGAGGAGATTACGGGAGAGAATTTTAATTGTGGATGAAATTCAGCAGATTTAGTGTGACAATGAAGGGTCAGAAGGATACAGGCTGAAGTCTCTTGTCATTTAAAATATTCTCTCTTCTCTCAGGGCTGTAGGACCTTATTTTTCTTCATTGGGCCAGAATGGGTGTTTTGAATATTGAGATTTAACTTATGGAAGTAAATGGAATTATGTTTTCTGTTATTTAAAACTGTGGAACGCTAAATATGAACTTACATTGGCAGTGAGTTTCTTAAGCATTTTAATATTACCGAAAGATTTCAAATAGGCCAAACCTGACTTTCTACTTTTTCAGAGGTAAAATTATACTGTTTCCAGGTACTTAAAAAATGAATGCATTTCTAGGACCAAACTGTACACCTCTGCTCTTGCCTTTGCCTGCTAAATACTTTGAGAAAATGGTATAACACAAACCACATAAATGTGACTTTGTTTCTATTTTTTTAAATGTGCTTTCTTTGTAACTTCAGAATTTGATGTCAGTCATCTGCAATCTGAAGTGGTAACATAGTTACATTGCTAACGATTCCATTTCTCTGTTTAATTTTGCCATCCTTACCACCCAATGGACGCCCTCCTTAGCGCTGGACAAATCGGAAGCGGTTAAGTGTCAGCAAGGTAAATATACTTGTTTTTTCTATAGTTCGTTTGGTTAAAACTTCATCTTTGTAGCAAACAAAAGATGTGTACATGATTAATATTATCCAACCTTGTAAGAGCATTCTTTGCTTCTCATTGCTGTAATGAAAATGAAGGGAATACCTTTCCTTTAAAATTTCATTAAATAAGGGCATGGCCAGATGTTTGACCTTGCACTTATTTGAAGGGTGATATTTTATATATACCAGCCATGTTAGAATTTTACACTTCATTTGGCTTAGATTATTTAGAATGTAGCATGGTTAGATTTAGTCTTTTAGGGAATGATTTACCATTAGGTAGCAACTAGTCTTAGTGTGGGCTGGGATTTACCTCAGTTGATAGAGCCCCGCTCTGCAGTCTCTGAGGTCCCGGGTTCGATTCCCATCACAGCAAAAATAGGAGAAGGACGTGGCAATCCACTCCTGAGGCAATCCCGAAACAGTCAGCCATTGAAAACCCTATGAGGGTCGCTGTGAGTCCGACACGACTCAATGGCACCTAACAATAACAACAACATTAGTGTTATGGGACAATGTAAAAAATGAATGGGAGGGAATATATAGTATACTTTATAAATGTCTTCCATATCTTTTTTGGTAAGAATTTCTTAACAGATTCCTCCATGAAATATTGGAGATTTTTTTTACATTGCATCTTGAAGCAATTATGTAATACAGTCTAGTTACAAAAATATAGATGTACTGAGATAGGAGTGCATTCTTTTTAATAATTTCTCAAGCTACCAAATTATCAGATTGCAAATTAGATGAATGTGAAAATTATTATAAAAATAAACAAAACCCAAAAGGCATTTCTAACTTAATTGAGCAGCTACGCTACTTTTAAGAGAAATAATTAATGACAGGGCTATTCAATGCTCTGGAATTTCAGGCTACCTTACCCCGCTTGGTTTCTGAGTGGTGGTTGGGGTAGTGGGAGAGAAGGTTCTGTGGACAGTTTCTCTGGGGTGCGTGCCCACACATGCATGCCAGGTCTAATTTCTAATCTCGCCCTACCTTGTTCGCCTGTCCCATAAGTTTGAAGCTGGGGATACCTCCAGCTTACAGATTCTGTGAGGGGTGTGTGTGTTAGAAAGAGACAGAGAAAGAAAGGGGAATTAGAATCTACCTAGATTTTGGAAGCCCAAGGAAACCAAAGCGCATTCTCCCTGAAATGCAGAGGGGGTGCTGCATTTTGGATACTTTAGCATCATTATGATAAAGTGGCCTGACACTTTCCCAGCTCACTCAGCTCCTAAGACTCTGGTTCGTTTCAGAAATAAAACTGAGAAATGGTAAGTAACGGTGCAAAGCTACCTCAAAAATCCCTCCGACGTTTGCCACGTTCCTTTGTAGTCACTAGAGGGTAGAAGAGCCCCATTTCTCAACGCAGAAGAGCGCCCAGCTCGTGCCCGCCCGCATTAAGAGTTGCTGCAGCCACCCACAGCAGTAAACTTTCCCAGCATGCTTTGGTGGATCCTGACAAAGCAGTATTTTCTTCTTTATTGATTCTGCTGCTGCACTAAAACACTGGTACTGTACATCAATAACCGCCTTTAGTTAGGGAGCTCCCGCCTGTGGAAGAGCACTGGCGGTTTGTGGGGGGCCATAAAGGGCTGGGAGGAAAATTTGCGAGCTTGGGGAATATCGGTGTCGAGGGAGGACAGGAGAGGTTATGGAAGCACAGCCACAAGAAGGAGGGCGCATAGAAAAAGCCTTGATGGCCGGGATAAAGATGTCAGAAATATGAAGGGAACAGAGGATCTGGAGAGCAGTATTTATATATATATATACACACACACACTGCAGAGTTATGGTTCGAGACAATCACCATCGTGGTCCTTGCTGGAATTTTGACTCAGTGTACGGGACTCAGGAATGTAATAAGTGCCCAAGCCTTGTATGTGTACTTAGTGAGGTTATGGGTGAGTAAGATTCATCACGAGATATTCATGATCTTATGTAAAACAGGCAAGTTAGATATTGGGGGGGACTTTCACAGTTCCACTAAATTTTTTTGCATCTGAGACTGCATTACTGAGAAAAAGTGAGGTGGCTTCTAATTTGGTGTATGAAAATTAGGCACAAGGAAATGAAGTAGACCACTGAC
>VMDO01037387.1:0-14357 GCA_007922755.1 Pedetes capensis | reverse complement strand
GATATGATCTTGTACCTGAAAGACCCCAAAACCTCAACCAGAAAACTTCTGGATCTAATTAACTCCTTCAGCAAAGTCGCAGGCTACAAAATTAACACACAAAAATCAATAGATTTTCTCTACACCAATTCCAAACAAGAAGAGAAGGAAATTTCAGGAAAACTACCATTCATGATAGCCCACCAGAAAATTAAATACCTTGGAATCAATCTAACCAAAGACCCTTCAGACCTCTACAAGGAAAATTTCAAAACATTAAAGAAAGAAATAGCAGAGGACACTGAAAAATGGAAAGACCTCCCCTGCTCCTGGATAGGGAGAATTAATATTGTAAAAATGGCTAGCCTACCAAAAGCAATCTATAGATTTAATGCAATACCCATTAAAATTCCACTGACTTTACAGAAATAGAAAAAATGATCCAAAAATTCATATGGAACCACAAAAAACCACGTATAGCCAAAACACTTTTAAGCTGCAAATCTAATGCAGGTGGAATCACAATCCCTGACTTCAAACTGTACTACAGGGCAATGGTTGCAAAAACAGCTTGGTACTGGCACAAAAATAGGCCCGAAGACATCTGGAACAGAATACAAGACCCAGATATACATCAACACACCTATAGCCACCTGATTTTTGACAAAGGAGCAAAGCAAGTAAACTGGAAAAAGGACAGCCTTTTCAACAAATGGTGCTGGGAAACATGGTCATCCACATGCAGAAAAGTGAAAGCTGACCTGCATCTCTCAATATACATGAGAGTTAACTCAAAATAGATAAAAGATCTCAACATAAAACCAGAAACTTTAAAACTTATAGAAGGCAAGATAGGCAATACCCTCCATCATATAGGCATTGGAAAAGATTTCCTTAATAGGACTCCAATTGCTCAAGAAATTGCAACAAGAATAAATAAATGGGATCACATGAAATTAAAAAGCTTCTGCACAGCAAAAGAAACAATTAACAGAGTCAAGGAAACCCCCACAGAATGGGGAAAAATCTTCGCATTTTATACATCAGACAAAGGTCTAATTACTAGAATTTATAAAGAACTCAAGAAAAAAAAAAAAAACCAAAAAACCAAATAACCCAATACACAAATGGGCAAAGGAACTGAGTAGACAGTTCTCAAATGAAGAGGCCCATAAAGCCATGAAACACATGAAAAAGTGCTCAACATCCCTAGCCATTAGGGAAATGCAAATCAAAACAATTCTGAGATTTCACCTTACACCAGTAAGAATGGCCAAGATCAATAAAACAAACAACAACAAATGCTGGCGAGGTTGTGGGGAAAAGGAACACTCTTACATTGTTGGTGGAGCTGTAAATTGGTGCAACCACTGTGGAAATCAATATGGATGTATCTCAAAAAAACTGAAAATAGATCTACCATATGACCCAGCTATAACACTACTGGGAATTTACCCAAAGGAAGATGGGTCATCATACCACAGAGACACCTGCATCTCCATGTTCAATGCAGTGCTCTTCACAATAGCAAGGATATGAAATCAACCAAAGTGCCCTTCAGCAGAAGAATGGATAAAAAAAAAAACTATGGTATATATACACGATGGAATACTACTCAGCAATCAAGAAAAATGAAATAAGGTCATTTGCAGCAAAATGGATAGAATTAGAGAACATTATTTTGAGTGAACAGGAGCTCATAAAGAGAAACAACACATATTCTCACTCATATGAGGGAGCTGAATCAAAATTACAAGAAGGAAAAATCCTATTCTAAGGTCGGATCATAATAAAGGGGGGGAGATAAGAATGATGTCAATATAAATGGAAATCACATGTAATTGTTCTAACAAGATAATAACAAAGTTCGCTACAGGAAAAGTTTCTATCTTAAACAGAACTGGAACCCAAGGACATATAGAAAAATACTACTAAGTAAAAGATAGAGAAGACTTAGATGGGAAACTTAGATGGGAAGGGTGGGAGGGGGGGAAGCATAGGGGAGGGTAAGGGGTAACCTATATGAATAATGTTTATTAAAATGCATATATGAAAATGTCACAATGAAAAGCATGTCAAAATGAATCACATTATGATGTACACTAAAAATTTCTAATAAAAAAAACAATGTTCATTTGTCAATTATACCTTCACAAAGCAGAGTAGGGAGCATATCTCTGGCTTATGCTTTGTTTCTTCCTCATAGAATTTATGACATCTGGCACACTATGTTCTACTTATTCATTATCTATCTCCCACATGCACACAATGTTAAGCTCAAGTGGGCTAAGGGTGTTTTCCTCATTTGTTCACTGCTATAACCTCAGCCTCCTCAGCTGGTGTCTGACATATAGTAGGCACTGAAAAAACACCCACTGAGTGAATTAACTTTGTTTCTCATTAGAAAACAAAAGAAAAATACACATTTAATACATACCCACATAAACCTGTAAAACCATGGTGACCTCACACCTTTAAATGAAAGTACAATCAATCAGTAATAGACTTGCTCTACATGAAGCGTTAAAGGATATTCTTCAGGCTGAAGGGAAACCACATCAAAAGGAAATGTAGAACATCACCAATGAAAGAAGATGAAAAGAAATGGTAAATATCTGGGTAACATTTTCTCCTCTTATTTTTTAAAAGTATGTATGACTATGAAAACAAAATTTATAACATTTTCTGGTAGGATTTTTTTTGATCCATGCAGTACAATATCATATAAAGGGAAGAAAGACAAAAGGACCTATATGTTTATGAGGCCTGTACATTTTCCTTAAAGTGTCAAAAGATCAACTTTAAAGTAGACAATGAATGTTTAGATATGTACATTTTAAGCACCAGAAGAACCACAAAAAATAATGCAAACAGATTTAGCCTAAAAACCAATAAATTTAAATGAAATATTCTAAATTATTTACATAACCTAAAAGGCAAGAAAGGTGAACCAAAAGCAGAAGTTACAAGTAGAAAAAACATAATAAAATAAGTCTAAGTTCAAATTGCTGGAGAAGAACCTAGCAATCCACACTCAATGTAATCCCCAAACAATCAGCCAGTGAAAACCCTATGAGGGTCGCTATGATTCAGACCCAACTTAACAGCACCTAACTACAAGTTCAAATTCATCAATAACTACATTAACTGTAAATGGTCAAAACATACTAAGTAAAAAATATATGAACAAAATGAACAAAATGGTAATACCAATAGTTTAACAAAATAAGAAGAACATTTTTTTCTGAGGAAAAGGACTATGCTGACTATACTCAAGTGACTCTGTTATACAGTAAATTCTCAGGCAGGAAATCAGCATCACATTCATCTGGGCATGGGATTCACCTGGATTAATACTGCAAATGGCTTCAACTCAGACATTTATTTGTAAGCATCCCAGCCAGAGAACACACAGTTACAATGGAACAGTAATAAAACAACATGGACAGAGTAGGGAAACCATAACTTAGAATCATTGAGAAATTGAAAAAGATCTCTCCTCACTTTTGTACCATTTTAGCACCTAATGAAGTAAAGAAGCATGTGTCAGGAACTGTATTTTGATAATTTCTGTCTCTCCAAAATCTATGCTCATTTCCTAAATTTACTGATTTCCTTTTGAAATATTTATGGCAACACCCAACATGTATAGCAACTTATGTGGGATAAGCAGACAAATTTGGGTAGAAATGTTAGCCACTAAGTGGAGCAGACACCTTTAGTGGCAAACTCCTATATTAATGCACCTTCAAAGTGTCATTTCCTAGACCTCCCATGTACATGGATTAGCAGAATAAATTCCCTTAAAATGGCCATATTACCAAAGTCATATACAGATTCAATGCAATCACCATCAAAATTCCAATGACATTCTTCACAGAAATAGAGAAAACAATTTTAAAATTCATATGTATCTTTGGACAGAATTCTAATTTATGTATACTAGGCCAGGCATGATGGCGCACACCTCTAATCCCAGCAATTTGGGAGGTGGAAGACAGGAGAATCACAAGTTCAGGACCCAGGCAGCCTATATAACTCAGCGAGATCCTGTCTGATGATTAAAAAAGAAAAGTGTGTGGGAGGCCTGGGTTCAGGCCTCCCATACTGCAAAAACAAAAAAAGAAAAAAGATTTAAAAAAGAAAGAAAGAAAGAAAAGTATACTAGACCTATGAGAAAATGTTGCTTATAAATTGATTAAAGAAAATCTAATCCAAAAGTGAAAAATATTCATAGGGAAACACAATAGTCAAAGCAATCCTGAGCAATAACAGCAATGTGGGAGACATCACAATATCTGATTTCAAACTATACCACAGAGCCATAATAATGAAAACAGCATAGTACTGACACAAAAATAGACATAGACCAATGGAAAAGAATCATAGACCCAGAATTAAGCCTAACTAGCTTCAGCCATCTGATTCTGGACAAAGATACCAAAAACATGGAGTAGGGCAAAAAACCTCTTTAACAAGAGGTGCTAGGAAAACTGGACATTTGCATGTAAATGACTGAAACTAGATTCTTAGCTGTCATTCTGTACATAAATCAACTCGAAACAGATCGAAGTCCTTAAGGTAAAACCTGAAACTTTGAAACTAGTAGAAGAAAACATAAGGAAAACACTTGAAGATCTAGGCATAGGCAAAATTTTCTGAATAAAACTATAGTAACTCAGGAAATAAGAGCAAGAAAAGACAAATGGGACTTCATTAAATTACAAATATTCTGCATAATGAAAGAAACAAAAAGAGTGAAGACATGCCCTTTACAATGGGAAAAAATCTTTGCCAAATATTCAATGGAAAAATATTAATATCTAGTATGCTGTTGTTGGGTGTTATTGAGTCATCTCTGACTCACAGCAACCCTTATAGGGTTCTCAATGGCTGATTGTTTCAAGATTGCCTCAGGAGTGGATTGCCATATCTTTCTCCCATTTTTGTGGTGCTGGGAATTGAACTTGGGACCTCAGAGACTGCAGAGCGGCGCTCTACCAACTGAGCTAAATCCCAGCCCAATATCTAGAATAAAGAACTCAAAAAATTAAAGAGCAAATAATCCAATTAATAAATGAATAGAGTCTTTTCAAATGGAAAAGTACAAATAGCCAGTAAATACATGAAAAAATGCTCAACATCCTTAACCATCAAGGAACCGAAAATCTAAACTACATTCAGATTCTATCTCACCCCAAACAGAATAGCATCAAGAAAAGAAACAACAAATGCTGGAGAAGGTGTAGGGGAAAAGGAACTCTTACAAACTACTGGTGGGAATGTAAATTAGTCCAGCCATAATGCAAATCAGTATGGAAGCTCCTCAAAAGACTGAAGGTAGAACTTCTATATGGTCCAGTCATTCCACTTCTGGGAATATATCCAAAAGAATTAGCTTACTACAAAGATACTTTCATACCTGTTTACTGTGGCACTATTCACAATAGCCCAATTATGGCACCAGTCTAGGTGCCCATCAACAGATGAACAGATAAAGACAATATGGTATATATACACAATGGCATTTTACTCAGCCATTGTTGTTGTTGTTGTTGTTAGGTGCCGTCGAGTCGGTATCCGACTCATAGCGACCCTATGTACAACAGGGGAAACACTATTGTCAGTGCTTCTCTGCTGTGCATAGGGTTTTCAATGGCAGATTGATCTTTGGGAGGGGGTTGCCAGGTCCTTCTCCCAAGCCTACAGCTTCTGGTCTTCCCAGGCGGTCTCCCATCCAGGTACTAACCAGGCCCTACCCTGCTTAGCTTCCGAGATCTGACGGGATCAGACGCCACAGGGCTACAGATGCAGGCTTACTCAGCCATAAGAGGAATAAAATTATGCCATTCGCTGGAAAATGGATAGAACCAGAAGTCATCATGTTATGTGAAATAAACCAAACTCAGAAAAATGTTGCATGGTTTTACTCTTATGGAGAGGAGAAAAGAAAAAACAAACTTGAAACTAAAAGGAGAAACTGTAGGGATATAGAAGGGAAGGGAAAGCAGCAAGGGGAAGGAGATAGTAAACAGTAATACGAGGGTGAATGTACTCAAAATATATTTTGAATGTCATAATGAAACACCTTACTTTGTACAATTTTGTTGTTGTTGTTAGGTGCCATCGAGTCGGTATCCGACTCATAGTGACCCTCATAGGGTTTTCAATGGCTATTTCGGGATTGCCTTGGGAGTGGATTGCCAGGCCCTTCTCCCTTTGTACAATGTATATATGCCAATAAAAAAATGTCCTTTATTTTAGCTAAAACTTCATGATCTAAGCTGAGCCTGCCCAGAGGCATTCCTATCTACCATTTTAACCTTTTAAATATGTGCTCCATGACCTTGAGCTAAACATGCTCCAAAATGCATCTCCTATCTTTCCTTCTTAACTCATGACTTTAAACTGACCATGGTCAAGAATATACTCCTTCATTAAGCATTCTCAGGAATGGGCCAACCCCTATATGAATATGTATTTTGTTGTTGTTGTTAGGTGCTGTGGAGTTGGGTCCAACTCATAGCGACCCTCATAGGGTTTTCAATGGCTGATTTTTTCAGGATTGCTTCAAGAGTGGATTCCCTAGTCCTTCTCCTGTATGCATATGTATGTTGTTGTTGTTGTTAGGTGCCATCCAGTTGGTATCCAACTCATAGCAACCCTATGTGCAACAAGTAAATCAGTATTGTCAGTGCTTCTCTGCTATTCATAGGGTTTTCCGTGGCTGAAACCCTCTTTTTTAGGGAGTGGATTGCTGTGTCCTTCTCCCAAGCCTACAGCACCTGGTGTTCCAAGGTGGTCTTCCATCCAGGTACTAACCAAGGCTGACCCTGCTTAGCTTCCAAGATTTGACAGGATTGCATACCACAGTGGTATAGCTTCAGGCATAAATATGTATAGGCTCCCTGAATAAAATCTCCTGGTTTCTTTTGTTTGAGGCTGTCATTGTTTTGGAAATAATGACCACCTGCCTGCCCAAGCTATCCTTACCTGCTGCAGGTAATAAATCTTTCTCTACTCTTTTATGTCTTCACTGGGCTCACTGGGGCTTTGCCCTCACCAAGATGTGAACCCACTGCATTCAGTCACAGAAACTCATGGAGATATGATGAAAAGGGAAGAAACATGGTAAAGAACTAAAACAACACCACTGAAACTAGTTATCTCCCTCCCGAGGAGGATGTCAGCCCATCTGGACCACAAAAGGAACCATTCCAACTACATGCCTACCATCACCCTGAAGGGAAGGTCACCGTATGCAGACTACGCACAACACAAATGTTCAACTGAGTCCCACCAAAAGACACATGAAGTAGCCCCTATGCATGTGAATTATGTCTTGGCAGATGTAATCAAGTTAAAATGAGGTGTGAGCTAATGTAAATGGTGTTCAAAGAAAAAGAAGCATGTGCCATGTAAAGACAGAGAATATGAGAATGGAGACAGATGGCAGTGCTGGGGCTGTGAACCAAGGAATGCCTGCAGCTACCAGGACGTGAAAGACCTAGGAAGGATTCTCTCCTAAAGGCTTCATAGCAAGTCAGATTCTGCCAACATTATCATTTTGGACCATTAGACTCCAGAACTGCAAGAGAATAAATTTCTGTCACTTTCACCCATCCAGTTTGTGGTACTTGGTTAGGAAAGCCCTAAGAAACTAATACAGCAAAAGACTACACCTTCTTCTGAAACATGTCATGGTTTGAAGGAGAAGACAAAAGGAAAAGAAAAAAATAGCTTTGTTTCTATCAGAAGGACCAAGAAATAATCATACCATGCCTCACTCTTCTTGTTATGAAGCAAGAATCTGAAGCTTCACAGATGGCAAAGTAAATGACAAAAGTATTAATGTATCTACAGGGACACCCCCACGTGTCTGTCAGCTTGTCATGCTGTAGGGACTTGCATGTTGCTCTGATGCTGAAAGTTATACCCCTAGTATTTCAGATTCCAGCAGGGCCACCCATGGTGGACTGGTTTCAGCTGAGCTTACAGACCAAGACAGATGAGAGAGGAATCCAGCTGCCCATCCCAAAACAATTACCTATTGAAAACCCTAAGAATAGCAGAGAAGCACTGTCAAATATAGTTCTGGAAAATGAACTCCCCAGGCTGGTAGACATTCAAAAGACTACTAGGAAAGAGTTGCCTCCTCAAAGGAGAGTTGACCTTAATGATGAGAATGGAGTAAAGCCCCTGGAATTTCCTTTTGCTGATGTGGCATGACTCAAAATGAGAAGACTGCAACAATGGCTCAAACATAAAAAGATTGTGTGCATGGCACAGTGTTGGGGAGTGTTTTGTTCTGTTTTACTTAGGGTCACCATGAATCAGACGTGACTCACCAGCACCTAACAACAACACTGGGACACAGAAGAAATGGAACTTCTAAGAAGAGCAGCAGCTTTTCAGCTCTAGATATGCTTAGCTTTTGTTAGAAACTACAAATTAGGACGTCGATGTGACATTGCCAGATATAGACAAATAGGACCCACAAGACACCAGGTCATAGGCCCTGCTGTGAAGCACACCCTTGTGCCAAAGGCAGACCTTCCAATTCTAACAAAACTGTGAGACTTATCAGAAATGCCTCAAGATTTTTTTTTTCTTTTTTCTTTTCTTTATGGATGGATTGGATGGATGGATGGATGGATGGATGGATGGATGGATGGATTTATCTATTTATTTTTATTGTGTGTGGGGGAGGGACTTGGAGGTTAGACCCAGGGCCTCACACATACTTTGCAGCCCATCCCATTTTTAATTTTTTATTTTGAGCCAGGGTCACAATAAGTTCCACAGGCTGCCTCTGGCCTCACACTCATGATCCTCCTGCCTCTGTCTCTTGAGCCCCCAGCATTATCAGCCTGCAGCTCTGTGCCTGGCAGCCCCAAGATCTTCAGAGTTTAATGGCCTACCAATGGATTCCACTAGTTTTCTAGAGTTTCTCAAGTTATTAAGCAATGTGATTGTTATCCTAAAATGAGGTACCAGCGTCCATCCTTATAAGCTCATTTCTCTCATTTGCGGCATGAAATGCACATTATTCAACACTACCTACCAAGGGTAAGAAGGTAGCGGGCCAAAATATCCTCCCATCATTAGTGGAAGCAAACTATACATTATTAATCTTACTTCTACTTTTTGGTTGAGAACATTAGTTATGATTATATCTATGGACAATCATTTTCTCCCTCAGTGAGTTAAGGAAAGTTTTTAGAAGAAACAGTTGAAAGTCAGACTTGGAAGTACATATTCCAATTTCATGGCCTGGGATAAGGCGAAGATATTGGAATTTTTAAAAGCTTCTCCAGTATCCTAGCATGCAGCAAAGTTTGCAAACTTCCACAGCACACAATAGAATGAAGAACTTTTTTCTAATCCAAGGATAATACTCTTTCTCTATTTCAGATTCAAAATATGAAGTGCTTATACCCAAAAGATAATCTCCTCAGAGCCTTCAGAGGTTCACAACAGACTGATTTACAACGGCTTTTGCTGTGATTTCAGCTGATAAAATCCTCCAAGTTCCCAAATTGGCCCCAAAATTACCCATGCCATTTTATAATTATTGTTCTTCATGTGGCAACAATTTTCATCTAAGATGTTTTCCAATTAACTAGATTAAAAGAATGCCACTTACTATGAAGAAAATAACGTTCTGAAAATAGAAACAACTTAGTTCCCATTGCTAGTGAAACTTAGACCTTTCATCTTAAATTCAGGCAGAATCTCAAGCACTAAAATGAAATGAGTTTGATAGTTTCATATTTCTATTAAATTGATGGCCATCTACACGCAGAGAGAAAAATCCTTCTCATTCTCTTCATTATCCTTGTACAGCTGCACATCTGATTCTGGGACATCAAGGGGCGAGATTGTCTGATAATGGTGGGATTACATTTTCCCTGTATTTTTGCTTTTTTTTTTTATTCTTGACTTCCCAAAGCATCTCAGCTTTGGCAAACAAAATAGGCAGTTAATCGCTTTCTGATTTCGAGGACAGAGGAATCAACTTATCCAAATCCCACACTGGAAGACAGATCTTCGAATGAGATCATCTGATCTAGTTCCAAAAAAAGAAACTGCTCCACTGTCATGACCCCAACATTTACTAAATAGACAAAGGCAATGGAATAGTGTTTTTAAATACCACCAAGCAGACTGTATAACTAAAGAATATGCAGCCAATAACTGTTCATATGGCCACTGCTCTTTGGAAACCACCCTGTGTTTTAATTGCTTGCTTATAATGCATTACAGGGTTTGGATTTGCAGTAAAGTGTTTCAGTTAAGCAGTCCTATTTGGTGGTTCATACTGAAGCAGCCCAATTTGGAAATCCAGTTGCTACTTAGACAATAATTAGTCATAAAGCTAAATGGCAAAAATGGCATTTTAATTTTGAGCTTATAATTTGAGCAAGACAACATTAAAAACATTTAACACAAACCAGTGCTCTCCCCTGTAAGTTAGCTGGACTTCATGGAGAGTAACAGGATCTTCCGTGAAAGGAATGAGTGAGGTTTTGAGCCTTAAAAAAAAAAAAGTGGGGGGGGCTCTGCTGTATTGTGTCTTACTGTGCTTGAGTTATGGATTTTTAAAACCGTACCACACATGCAAGTTTAATTCACTCTCCAACAATGAATCAAATATAGGTGCCGAAAGAGGGATCCCCAATCAGATAAAAATGAAATTCAGAAAATACCATCTCTTTACCTGCTGGTCTGTACAATAACTCAAATTGTAACTTCACTGTGTTTAATGGTATAATCAAAAAATGTGTCAAGACACTGGAATTGTGAAGCTGTTCCACTTACACCCCGTCCCCAATGACTCATTTAAAAGTGGGCAGGTTGTCAGAATCAATGGGACATAAACACCTTTCAGTCCCGGAGGAGCCTCAAGGATCCTGACCTATGTAACCCCTTATTTTTGAAAACCCCTCTCCAGAATAAAAGGTTTTCTTGAAAATTCTACTATCTCTCCCAGGACTTGAGAGGTACATGAGGATTTATTTGCTATTGGTGAAAACATAGAATTCATGTGTTAAGGAGTCACTGTCCATGAACAAAATGGAAAAATGACATCAATTAATTTGTGTCATTATTTTCTCTATTTTCCCTTCCTGGAGAATTAATC
Organism: Pedetes capensis; assembly: GCA_007922755.1. Taxonomy (NCBI): domain Eukaryota; kingdom Metazoa; phylum Chordata; class Mammalia; order Rodentia; family Pedetidae; genus Pedetes; species Pedetes capensis. Next base: position 3,235 of record VMDO01037387.1, on the reverse strand, counting down.
AAGAGCATAAAGAGGCTTGTTTTCTACTCTGGCTGTTTTTATTTCTTCCCTTGTAATGTTAAAAGCCATAGGGTAGACAAAGAACACAGTATTTTGCCCATGTTAACCACATGCTCTATTATCACAAAATAACCTAACATCTGACTTTAAGGACCCTGACTGTTACAGTTTGGATACAAAATGGTTTCAAAGGCACATGTGTTAGAAACTTGACCACCAGCCAACTAAGCTTTTACTTCTTAAAAATCATGTTTGTGCCTCAATTGCAAAGTCAGAATTAGTTTTGAAAAATTAAATTCATTGTTACCAATTATTTTCAAAGTATATCTAGCATTTGAAAATATACTTCAGATTGTATTTTTAGGGAGATACTTCAGGGTTGAATTCAGGACCTCACATATACTTTGCATGTGCTGTACCACTGAGCTGCACCTCCAGGCCACTTTTTAATTTTTATCTTGAGTCAAGCTCTTGCTAAATTATGCATGCTGTCTCTGGTCTTGAACTTGCAGTCCTCCAGCCTCTGCCTCCCTAGTCACTGGGATTCCAGGCATACACCACTGCACCAGGTCAAATTTTATATCATTACAGGTAACAAAAAGAATAAGCATAAAACATTTTTTTGGAAGTGTGGAATTTACTGAGGAACTAGGGGAAGGAGGCAAAGGGGAGTGGAATCCAGTTTTCTGATTTCATTTGAGTCTCTTATTTAAAGAAGAAAGTCAGATGTACTGTTTGAAAGAACTACAAAATAATTGCAAGGGCTCCCATTTCCAAAAGGAAGCCATTTAAAGCCTGTTGTATATAAGACTCTGTGCAGAGTGCAAGCAACACAGACCTGATTCCCATCATCATGGATACTACAGTTTTTACTCCACTCAATAAATGAATCTGAGATTAGCAATACACATCACAGCACCTTATATTCTTAGAAGAACTGCAAACCATTTTGACTTATACATATAAACACACCAAGGACCAAGGCCAAAAAAACAAGTCTCAAAATACAAACTTATCAAATGCATCGTGGCAGAAAGAACACAGTTTACAGATTTTATTTTCCAGGTAGGACTTCCTGAAATAGGGAAAATTTGAACAAAGTTCACTTGGAATGAAATGAAGAATAACAGAGCCTCATGCTATTCCATGTGCAGCCAAATAAGTGCCCCAACTTTGTCAAAACTTTAGTTTTACTTAACTAAAATACAAATATGTGACTGAAATGTAGAAATCACTGAGTGTTGGGTAGTAGTTTCTTGTGCTTCTTCAAAATTCTGCCCTACTTGTATTCTGGTTGGAAAAAGACACAAAATAACAATGCTACAATCCTCCCTCTCCCTTACCTCCAACATTCAGCCAGTCACTGAAAGTCCTACCATTACTATCTCCTATCGTTGCTGTTGTTAGGTGCTATTCACTCAGGTCTTACTCATAGCAACCATATGTACAACAGAACAAAACACTCTCCAACACTGTGCCATGCCTGGCACTATGTCAGGGCTTCTCTGCTATTCATAGGGTTTTTAGTGGCTGATTGTTTTGAGAGTGGGCTGCCAGGTCTTTCTTCCATTTTGGGGGTGCTGGGTATCAAACCCAGGGCCTCAGAGAGTGCAGAGCAGCACTCTACCAATTGAGCTAAACAATGACCTCCTAACTATCATAAATTCATCATGGTGAATTACAAAATTGGCAAAGCTTCCTCTCCTCTTTTAGTCTATGCCCTTGCAATGTGATTTGCATCTCCTGTCACCAAGAGGTGAAGTCTTATTGTCTACACTGTTGAACCCATGTTGGGCTTGTGACTTGCTTTGGCCTGTGAGACAGTAGCAGGCCTTTGGAAAGTGTCTGTCCACAGGGTTTGCCTTCCTGCTGCTCTATGAAACCGGTCACCAGGCAAACAAGCTCAGGCTAACCAACTATGTGAGTGGAACATGGCCCAGTCACCCTGTCACCCAACCACCAGGTATCTGACCTCAGATAGGTAAATGAAGCCACCCTGAATAATGAAGCCCTAGCCAACCTCCTGACCACAAGTATATAAGCAAATCCCATCAATGTTAGTTGGGCCCTGAACAACTGAACAGGCCAGCATAACTATGAGCTGACCAAAAGGTTCATGGCAAAGGCTTTTATTTCCACTTACTTATCTCCTTCCTCTGCTACCATTATTTCTCATTTATATATACATATGCAACACATGTCTGTCAGCTTGTCATGTTGTGGGGGCTGGCGTGTTGCTCTGATGCTGAGAGCTATCCCACTGGTATTTCAGATGCCAGCAGGGCCACCCATAGTGGACAGGACCTGAGCTTCTAGACCAAGACAGGCTAGGGAGGAAGACCTGGAAGCCCACTCTTGAAACAATTAGCCACTAAAAACCCTAAGAATAGCAGAGAAGCAATGTCAAATATAGTGCTGGAAAATGGGCCTACTAGGTTGAAAAGCATTTAAGAAATGACTGGGGCCATACGTGTTAATAAATTTGTCCATTTCTTCTGCATTTTCATATTTTTGGGAATATAGTCTCTCATAGTAATCCCTGACATTTTCTGTATTTCGTTGGAGTCAGTGGTTATGGATCCGTTGTCTTTCATAATCCGAAATGGACAAATTCATTAACACGTATGGCCTACCAAAGCTAACCCCAGAAGACATAACTGACTTAAACAAGCCCATTACATATATGGAAATAGAAAAGGTAATTAAAAGCCTCCCAACAAAGAAGAGCCCAGGTCCTGATGGTGTCACGGCAGAATTTTACCAAACTTTTAAAGAAGATATAATACCTGTCTTCCTCAAATTATTCCAAAAAATAGAAAAGGAGGGAACACTCCCAAATTCATTCTATGAAGCTACCATCATCCTGATACCTAAACCAGGAGAAGATTCATCTAAGATAGAGAATTACAGACCCATCTCCCTTATGAATCTAGGCGCAAAAATATTTAATAAAATTCTGGCAAACAGAATCCAGCAGCATATAAAAAAGATTATCCACCATGACCAAGTGGGATTTATACCACAGATGCAAGGCTAGTTTAATGCATGGAAATCAATCAATGCAATCCAGCATATCAAGAAACTGGCAAACAAAAACCACATGATCATCTCAGTTGATGCTGAAAAGGCCTTCAATAAAGTGCAACACCTTTTCATGATAAAAACACTGGAAAAAATAGGTATAACAGGCAAATACCTTCATTTCATAAAAGCCATTTATGACAAACCTACAGCC
>VMDO01037386.1:0-14369 GCA_007922755.1 Pedetes capensis | reverse complement strand
ATAATAGAACAAGACATTCTTCATAAGGACTTCTATTCTTATGGATAAAATTCACTTCTAATTCTACCTGTCCCATTAGCTATTTAAAAGTAATAAAATATGTAATAGATATGACATTTCACTTACTGATAATCAATATAATTATATATAATAACCAAAGAAAAGGTGCACCTTTAAAAATAAAACTTTGAAGCTAGGCATGGTGGCTCACACCTGTATAGTCCCAGCAACTCAGGAGGCAGAGGCAGAAGAATCAACCATAGGCAATCTGTGTAATTTAACAAGACTCTGACTCAAAATAAAAAGAAAAAAAAAGGGCTGGGGCTACAGTTCAGTGGTACAGCACTTGCAAAGCATGCGAGCATGAAGCCCTGGGTTCAAGTCCTTGTACCATAAAAATAAAAACAAAATTTTGATAGAATCAGGTTGTATATCTGAAAACTCAAATTTCCACTCATTGTCTTATTTATTCATTCAACACACATTGATTAAATAGCCATAAGAAGACAGGTACTATGATTTGTGTGGGACTACAAAGATGAAAATAAAACTGTCTCTACTTTTATACTACTTAGAGTTAATTGATTCTTTCAAGATTCAAAACTTGGCTCAGTTATTTAACAGGCTGATCTTGACAAACTAATAAGTAGAGTGATAACCAATATACAATTGGTATGGGCCTGTAGTTGCCTATATTACAGGACAAATATGCATTATGTAACTGCTTGCTCAATTAATTTGTAATTGCCTATGTACACTATTTGCTTCTGTTAATCTGGTATTTTCAAATTTTAGTTTAGACATTTTTAGCCTTAAAGAGTTTCTCTATACACCTCATCTAGCTTCACTGTAAATATCTTGGATAATCACAATGCAATTTTATTAACCCTAAGAAATTTAGATCAATACACTGATTTCAAATGACCCACACTTGACTTAGTTTCACCAGTTGTGATGGTTAGCCTTCATTGACAACTTGACTAGATTGAGACATTACTGGGATAAATCAGTGAGAGCTCTTCCAAAGTAGACAAAGTTATGCTTTTTTTATCTTTGAATTTAAAATATTTTAGGGGGAAAATTTACAATTTTCACATAATCCTTTACTAGCTTTTGCCATTCATCAATATGTATTTCTTGTAACAATTACTATGGTAGATTGGTGGACAATTTCTATTTCCCTTTTTTCATATTTATTAACTGGAATAATTTTGTAATGAATAGCAGCTATTTTCCCCTACTAATTTTTTTCAGCTATTTGTTTATGGCAGTTTGCATTCTGATAATTTTTTATATTTTGTGTGATTATCTGATATTGCCATTATTTATTTTGTTGGTCAAATTGTTCTAGATTTTCTAATAGAATCAATGCAAATATATGCATTCTTTCCAATAGTCTTTCCCTAGTATTTACAGAGGTTTCTGACCCATCCCAAATACCAAAACCCATTCATATTTGAGTCTCTAATATAATGTGATATAGTATTTAAATATAGCCTATGCATATGTCCCCAAATACTTTAGAATATTGCTTTTCATGTTTCTTATAAATACTTATATAATTTTATGAAAATAGTTTTAATATCTTTGATTTGTATTATTTTTACTATTATACTGTTCTTATTTATTATTTATTTTTCCTTATGTCTTCAGTTTTTATTTGGTTGAATCCTCTCATGTGCAATCTGAATAAGGGCTGACGATACTGTTTTTACCTGTACATATATATCTGTGCTTCAATTTAATTTATAAATTAGGCATGGTAATTGATTAACAACAATAACAACTAAGTAGAGCTCTATATCTCTTTCTCTCTATCAAAATGTATTATTATTCTTACTCCTCTTCTTCTTGTTGACCCCATGAAAATGAAAGCATAGAAAGGAAAGCCATGGATGAGTGGGGAAACAACAGTAAAACTGTTTTACAATGACATAAATAACTTCATCAATTTAAGAATCATTAGTCATACCAAGGAATGGATACTTGAGTATACTCAACACAGATTTAAGGTTTAGTGTGTGATTATGAGTTTGTGACAAAGTCATTTGAAATATTCTAAAGACTCTCTTATTAGCCATTATTTATTTATTTACTTACTTACTTTTTGTGATACTTGGCAGTTGAACCTCAAACCTTGCACATACTTTTACGTGCTCTACCACTGGGCAGGACTCCGAGACCATTTTTTTTTTTTCATCTTGAGACAGGTTCCTACTAAGTTATGAAGACTGCCTCTGGTCTGGTACTTGAGATCTTCCTGCCTCTCCTTCCCAGATCACTGGGATCACAGGCAGGTGCCACCAGACTGGCCTATTTTCATTTTCACAAACAGTTATAACATAAAAATAAGTCCTTATATTCTGGCTAATGAATATGTTTTTAAGGTGATATGTGTTCAAAAATATTGAACAATGGGATTATTCTGGGAAGAACAATAGGCTTTATAGAAACAATAAAGTAAAATTTCTTTAACTTATCTTGTTACATATGCACAAAAAAGTCCATGGACATATTTGGATTTTAACAACTATGCTTTATTGCTATCAACTTTATTTTAACTATTTAACTGTTATTATTTTATAGGCATAAACATCTTTTTCCCAAATTGAAAACCATTGTTCATTACATATTGCAAATGTGTCACTTCACAAAGGGTGAATTTATTCTGTTTTCAATTCTAGCTATTTCAGTGGTGCTGGACTGAATTTTTAATGCACGTTCATATAAGCTGATCAATAAATGTCATTTGAGATAATGTATATACATATGTAATATAGTGTTCTAAACACAATTTTGTTTAAAAAAATTAAATATTCAGTATTTTGAAAGGCTATAATATTTATGGACATTTCCTGAATCCCGGGTTTTGGTGAATTTCAATACACTCTAATATTATAGAAGACATTTGCATTGTTATTTCAATAATCCTATTAAACTAGCAAATGTAGAGCTACCATAAGAAGAAACCCTTTTGTCCCAGTGAAATTATTGTTTTAAAGTCAAATATTCAAAATTTCACAGTTCTAAGTGAATGATGGCATATAAAATATACACAAGAAATTCTCTTGCTAATATAAAATGGTAGGAGTCTTGAATAGGTTGCGAGTATTATGTGTTTGAATTATAGCTCTCAGACTTTGATGCTGTCTGACCTATCATGGGTTTTCAAATCTTTTGATCCTAGGTTTTCTTTCCTGTAAGATGATTCAGCCCTGCAGAATTGTAAAAAAGATTCGGGTCACTCCCTGTTGTCAATTCTCCAGAAGTGTGCATATCAGAAGCTTGAGTGATTGCCCACCTGCTGGTTCTTCTGTGTACTTTATGAAAAGTGGAAATCATATTTTTAAAGCTGATCAGTTCATAGAAATTGGTGTCAACCAGTCATATAGAAAGTCAGATTTTTTAAAAATCACAATTTGAGAATCAAAGGAATCACACTTAATCAACAGTGATATATAAAGTTATTTTCACTTGAAATGTCTGAGTTCCAGCAGATGCAGAAAGAAGCTTTCCAGAACTTTCCTATGTGACTAAAGAGAGAAATTTCTGAAAGTGAGGCTACCACAAATTCTATCTTCAAAGAGGCTTCTCTCCAGGAGGGAGAGGAGAGAGAAACTGCCTTAGACCCTTCTGCACTTTTTTTTCTTCCTGCCATGAAGCAGACGAGAAACCCAATTGTCCTAACATGAGACAAACAATATTACAATATGTATCTCCCATTTGTTTACCTAGAAGCCCATTTCATCCACAGAGAAGCTCTGTTCCTGTCTCTTTCTCCCCTAATAAAGTTGATAGTAATCTTCTGTTTCTAATTAATGATCCCTTGGATTTTTTGTGTGTTCATATATACATGTGAATAAACATTTTTCCCTCATTAGTTGGTGTTTTCCAGTTTAATTCACAAACTTAATAGTGAAGCAAGGATGATAAATAAAAATATTTCCATATGAATATGTGTTTGTGTGTGTACATGGGACATATATGATGTGCAAACACATGTTAATAAAAGCCAATAATGATTGCATCTTTAAATTTAATTTGCTTTCAGAACATGTTGCTTTCAAAATATGTTTCCTTTTCACTCACACAAGTCCTATAGGGACATAACAATGTGCATGTCTGCAGCTTCTATAAATATTCCTTAGATATTTCTGCTTCATGATTCATATTCACTGACCAAGTATTTTTCTCCTAATTATTCTTTTCATGGCCTCTTTGGCTTCTCTGTTCCTTGCACCATATATCAGAAGATTTAGTATTGGCAGTAAAAGAGTATAAAACACAGATAGGATTTTGGTTCTCTCCTGTGGGTAGCTAGAACTTGTTCCCAGAGAAGTGAATGTCAGTGTTCCATAGAAGAGAGTTACTACCGTTAGGTGGGAGGCACATGTGGATAAGGCTTTATATCTGCCCCTGCTACAGTGTATTTTCAGGACAGTGATAAGAATTCCCAGATAGGAACTAACTACTATCAAAAAGGTAGTTACAGATGTTGCTCCAGAGAGGACAACAAATAAAACCTCACCATGGTGCGTGTCAGAGCACGAGAGACGAAAGAGCAACAGAATATCACAGAAATAATGGTTTATGACATTGGGGCCACAGAAAGACAGACTGAGCAAACTGCTCAGGTGGGTGAGTGAGTTGACACAGCCCAGCAGGTAAGAAGCAGTCACCAGGGAGATGCAGAATGCGGGGGTCATGAGACCTTTGTAATGAAGTGGTCGGCAGATGGCAAGATAGCGATCGTAAGCCATTGCAGCCAGAAGGAAGCACTCTGTAGTCAAGAACAGGCTGACAAAGGAGTACTGCAGGAGACAACCATAATGGGAGATGACGTTCTGTCCTGCCATGTAGTTCACTAACATTTTAGGAATAAAGACTGAGGAGTAGCAGAAATCCAAGAAAGCCAGATGGCTGAGGAAAAAGTACTTGGGCGAATGAAGCTGAGCACTGGCCAGAATTACTGCGATAACCCAGAAGTTGCCCACCACGGTAATGACATAGATCAAGAAAAACAGCAGGAAGAACACAGTATTTAGTTCACAGTTATCAGTCAGACCCAGGAGGATGAATTCAGTTATCACACTGACATTTGTGTCGGCCATTTATGTGGCTCCCCTATAGTTTTCTGCAGAGAACTGTAGTTATCTGCAGAAAAAAAAACAAAACCAAATCAAACAGACTGAATTTATGAATTAAATCTATTAGCATGCTTAGAAAATTGCATGGTATTTATTGTCTAACATAATCAATATTCCACAGGATTCTCAAATCTTGCAAGTATGAAAAGCTAGTCTTATATAAAATTTTATCTGGATCTCATTAAGGAGTATAAATTTGGTATTACGTACCTACCACTTAAGAACTCATGGAGAAATAATAATACCATTGGAGAGCTCTAACAAGAATATTTGTTTAGTAGAGAGAGTTTAGGAAAAGGATCCTGGATAATAGAATAGTCCATATTCCAGAATATAAGGAAATAACTTCATTTTATAAAGAAGAACCCATTTAATAAAAAAACAAAATAAGCAAACAACAACAGCAAAAAGCACTCAATAATTAACAGGTAGATTTTTGAGACATCTAACAAAATTTTTCTATGATATTTAGATAAGTTAAGCAATAAAACAAAAAAGGATATATACAATATGTATATGTGTGTGCAATACTTATGCATGTGTACATGTAATATCACATAAAAGGCTTATAGAATGTATATAAGAAAAGATCAATGAAGCAAGACATCATGGTCCTGGCCTGTAATCCCAGTGATATTGGAGGCTGAGGCAGGACGATCTTGAGTTCCAGACCAGAAGCTTCCTGTGCAACTTAGCCATACCCTGTCTCAAAGGGTCTGGGTTGCAGCTCAGTAGTAGAGCCTAGTATGTGTGAGGCCCTAGGTTCAACCACTTACCCAGCACTGCAAAAAAGAAAAGAGAGAGAGTATGTGTCAGAAGTACCTGGGATAGAAAATGAAAACTTTTCATCATAAGAAAATTGTTACTTTTTTAAAGCTAACTTGTTTCAAGAAGCCACTCTGTGCAGCTTCAAACAATATTTATAATTTCATCCTCTGAGTCACTATAGTATTTATTACCCAGTGGCTTGAATTTGCCTACACCAAATATTTTTCATGTTTTGTTTTTCATGAATATGAATCAGAAAACTTTTTCAATGTGTTTTAGTCCCTGAAGTCAAAATCTCAAGTCTAATTTTTGGGGCAATGCACTTTTCCTATACATTCAATCACATATGATTTTGCATCTCTATGTAGGATAAGCTATGACATAAATTAACTGTATTTTTAGAATTTCTCATATAACCCCACATACATGAAAAGTAAGGAGCTGACATCTAACATATTTGGAGAGCACTTGGTTAAAGGATATTTGAAGAATTGTAGCACATTTAGGAATACATAGTATGCTACTGTTGTTTAAGAGAAATATAGGACATTTTTCATATTAGATGATTGCTTCTTTTTTCACTGAACATTTGTGAATATGGTATTTCACAATCAATCCAAAATTACTTGAGAATAATAGTTCTGTAATGTTGAATAAAGAGGTAAAGTCATGAACTCTGATTTTTATCCTTTGCTATCAGTGTGATGTAATCAATTTAAAACAAATTGCATATGGTAAAGAGCATGGCAGAATAGCTTTTGTTATGTCCATTTTACTGAAACTAGAAGAAATTAAAATGAATGTCTGATCACTTTTTACCAGGGTAACCTGTGACTTCATGCCAAACTATCAAGTTTCCTCAGGAGGAAGTTGTGAGAAGGACCTAAGAAAATATATTAAAACTGTCTTGTAAAACAGAGGACCTTCCAATTTCCTACTCAAAGTAAAACAAATAAAGAAAACAGAGGCTGAAAAAAATACTCTGTCTATTCATATACTTCACAAGTGCTTTTTTAACAAAGCTAACTTTTGTAATTTTTTATCTTTTTGGTTTAGTAGCAGTTAGATAAATTTGTCTTACCTTTCTTTTTAAACAAACTGAAAGTGCTACTTTTGACTGTTAATTTCTTTTTAATTTCAGTCATTTTCTAATTGCCCCTTTATGTAATTACAGCAGTTTTCATCTGGACTCCCTTTCATGATGTATTTTTATTTTCTTGTAGAATCATTTAAAATACAGTAAATTAATATTTGAGCCTAAAAATCATCTTGAATAATGAGGCCAAAGAAATTGCTTCTCTTTTCCTCAGATTTAGCAAAAGTCAATAGTTTATAACAGTCAATCTCAAATTTCAAGATATTTCTTTAAATAAATTCTCTTTTTCAAGATTAAATTTAAATACAGCTACTGGAGCAATGTGGAATAAGCTTATGATATATTTAAAGAAAACAAGGTAACTTTGTCAGTAGGCTAATTCTACTTTACTAATCACAATAAGTGGAATGGATTTGAAGATTTTTTTTCTTCTCATAATATTCACGGCATGTGTTAAGAGTTGCTCATTTCAAAAACCAGGAAAGACATTCATATAACCTCGGTTAGAAAATATAAACAGGATACCTACCTTGTGTTGAGAAAACGTGTTGGCCCTTTTCTCCTAATTTCCTAACTGTTGGGTTTATATTTGGCTCTAGAGTCCCCAGTGCTTTAGGAACACTGGGTTTCATTAAAACAGTGATAGACGCCACTGAGAAAATTAAGGTCTCAGCATTCTTCTCAAAGCATAGCAATTCACAGCATTTTCTGAGATTTACAGAAAAAAAAAAATTCTTAGCTCACTTGTATGAGGCAGCACAAGAAAAAAATATTAAAAATTAATTATTTAATACATAAAATTATAACATATTTTTATAGGTGTTTCATTTGTAAAAATTCATAAATTGTAGTTACTGATGGTCATGTCGTTGTTGTTAGGTGCCATAGAGTCGTGTCCGACTCACAGCGACCCTTATAGGGTTTTCAATGGCGGATTGTTCCCGGATTGCCTCAGGAATGGGTTGCCAATTCCTTCTCCTGTTTTTGTGGTGCTGGGAATCTAACTCAAGACCTCAGAGACTGCAGAGCGGCACTCTACCAACTGAGTCATATGATTCTATAAATATATTACTCCTTGTGGTAATTATGAAAAAGAGGTATGTTCAATGTGAAACAACACAAAAGAAGTAGCAGCAACTTCTTTTCTTGTTTTGTTTCTTTTGAGGTACTGGGGGTTGAACCAACCGCATCGTGCTTGCATGCTTTGCAAGTGCTTGACCACTGAGATGCACACCCAGCCCATTTTATTTTTATTTTTTATTTTATTTATTTTTTCTTTTTTGAGACAGCGTCTTGCTAAATTATGTAGACTATCTCTGGTCTCGAACTTGCCATCCTCCTGCCTTAGCCTCCTGAACTGCTGGGATTACAGGTGTGCACCACCACTCCTAGCTTCTAGCAGCAACTTCTAAACAAAAGCTCAAGTGAGTGTGTGTGTATACACCCATCTGTGTGCATTTTCATATAGTCGGTTTTTGATATTAGAGGCAATTTAACCAGTTAAGACCCAAGGATAAATATCTGGCTCAACATTTTTGTCACTGTATGGTTGAATATGAAAGTAATTTGTGGAATATTGAGTAGGCAAATAATTGAAGGAAAGTATAAAAGTATAAACTGTGATAAATGAAGAGTGAAATGGTGAGTTGAATGCCATACAAAGAGGGATACTAAATATAATTAAGTCACAAATATAGGTCATAAGCATCCAACCCAACAAATACAGTTGTATACAAACATGATAGTGGAAATTTTTAGTGATTTTAAAATGAAGCAGCATGAAAAAGGACTAACATACAGTGAATATTTTACTCATTTTTTAATGAGCATTTCATTTTGTCTAAAGAAAAACAAATGTCAAAATGAAGAATGAAAATATATAAATACTTAGACTTCATAAGATATACTTAAGACTGATGTAATCTCTGAGAGGTATGTCTTTCTTAAACTAAAAAAAGTCATTATTTAGTCAGAGCATTTGGAATATATTTTATATTAGAATTTAGATGTGATGGGTATATGCTCATTAAATGTCCTTGATTTAGGATTTGGAAGATTTATGTAAGTCACATTCAACCAAGGACAACTGAAAACTGCACTGTAAGTGAAGTCAGTGTACACACTATGTGCACATGGCATAAGACCAAATCTCAAATTGTAAGACATGAGTTCATTGTGCTGGCTTGTGGTTCCCTATGTAAATAATGTTGTTGTTAAATGATGGAGAGTTAGTTCTGACTCAAAGTGGCCCTCATAGTGTTTTCAATGGCTGATTGTTTGGAAATTGTGGAGGTGAACTGCCACATCCTTCTCCCATTTTTGCAGTGTTGGAGATCCAACCTCAGTACTCAGGAAGTGTGGAGCAGCACTCTACCAACTCAGCTAAACCCCAGACTATGTAAATAATGAATATGACCAAACTACAAATGTAGCCATAACCAATCCAGGTGGTGCCAGACCCTCATTTCCTGATGAGTTAGGCCAACTCTCAAATCACAAACTCCAAAGGTATACACATGGAATAAAAATTTAGCAGATATTGATATACATTCCCTGAAGACCTACAAGAAAATCAAGTAAGATGAACATATGCTGAGTCCTGATTTTTCCAGTATTTTTTTTAACAGTAACTAGTTTTAAATACAGAGTGAAGGGATTGTCACTACAAGTGTCCACTTTCAGATCATTTTTCCTGATATTTTACATGTCGATCAGTGGAATAGCATCAGCTAGTTTCATTTCCTTTGAGAATGTAGCTATTTTATAATAAAGATAAATATATGTGACTACACAAACACATACACACATATATGTATATATATGTATATGTGTATATATGTATATGTGTGTATATATACACATGTGTGTATATATGCATGCATGCATACACACATATGTGTGTACATATATATATATATATATATATATATATATATATATATATATATATATATCTGTCACCAGACTCTCCAGTTTTCACCAGAATTCTAGGATATTATTTTTTTCTCATAGAAGCACCTAGTTCTCCTTTACAGTAAAATATTGTAGCTATTTAACATGAGTTGAGGGTTGGTACTACAAACACACAAAAAATCATTTATCATATGAAATATCACCTCCTTTCATCCATACATACTTAGGAAATGGTATTGTTTTATTTATATCCTGGGAGGCCCGCTTCTTTTTATGGTGTATATATTGTAAAAAGAATTAATAAGTAGTTCAATTTATTACTTTCACTTTAAATTATCATCTCTGTATAACACTCTTCATGTTGTTTACTCCTATATGTATGTATGTGTATGTATGTATATATATGTCTCTATATATTTAATATATATTTAGAGAGAGAGAATGTGCTTGCAAAATTGTGAAGGACCACATACAGTTAGGTTTTCTTATTACTGTGATTATTTTATTTTTCATCTCATTCTAAAAGTCAAAATTTCTTTGTAAATTCACCTATATGAATGTCATATTCTGAAATGTCAAAAATATGAGATCTTTGGGGATTCACTTTAAAATAATACATTCAATGTCCCTGGAAAATTGTAAGCAGATACTATGTGGGATATGTTCTTTGTTCTGTTATTATTTTATTCTGAAAATTAAATGTTTATATCAATTTCTCTGAAATGTTGGTTAATATAATTAACATTTCAATACATTAAATTCACTTTCATTTTTATAGATATTGGTGCCTTTTACTTATATAACTGTGACTATTCCTGAAAGAAGAAAAATAAAAGCTTAATCTAGGCTTCCATGTAAAAATATGAATTACTACTGAGTCTTTAGTTATGACACTGCTGTTTTGTCCATTTTCCTCTACTTATTTCAATTCTTAAACTCAAAAAAATTGAGTATCATGTTATTTTTTAAATAAAGATATTCTCTAGAATGTAAAATTTTTTTCAGATAAGATTATATATGGCAATTTTAGAGACAATCACTATGGGGTGATCAGTATTTGTGGTCCTGATTTCTTGATAATACACTTGTTTGCATAGTTTGAGTGGAAAAAATAACCCTTTGGATTCACAGGTCTTCCCACCTAGAAAACACAGCACAATTTTCATCTACTTAGAATATCTCTTAAGGATTTTATTGTTTAATGTGTAAGAAAGATGGTGGATTATCTTTAAAGGAAAGGAGGAACTAATCTGGCTACTAATGTTTTGTTAACAGCCCTGGAATTGTCCCTTCTAAAAATTAAGTAAAATTCTTCAAAGTAAGCATTCCCTAGGTTTTAATGATCTTGCCATATGGAGTATTGATAAAACTGTACCATTCTGTCCTATGTGACCTCATGTGTAGTAATGGAAACTGAGACTGGGAGTGGAGAATCTGTCTACATTCATGACTGGACTGTGAGTGGAAAGGTGATCTATGACTTCATTCTTTCTCTGGGTATTTTTAACTGCAAATTTATTTTAAAGAATGTTGGGCTGTAAATATTCAAATTTTTAGAACAAGAACCTGTCCATTTTCTGGGTAATACCAACATCAGGATATTTTTCTCTTGAAAATATTTTATTTATTTCTATGTTGAATAGAGGGAGAAACCTAAGAGATATTTTCTTATTCATGAATTTTATGCTTGTCTCTAGTGGTGTGTTTGAATATAATACTTGTATAGGTATCTATAACCTGCAACCATAGCACTGTGGTGTCTGATCCCATCAGATCTCGGAAGCTAAGCAGGGTTGAGCCTGGTTAGTACTCGGATGGGAGACCACCTGGGAACACCAGGTGCTGTCATCTTGGAAGAAAGACCAGGCAACCCATTGCCAAAAAACAATTAGCCATTGAAATCCCTACAAAAAGCAGTGAAGAACTAATAATAGTGTTTCACCTGTTGTATGTAGGGTCACTATGAGTTGGATACTGACTTGATGGTACCTAACAACAACAACAGCATAGGTATCTCTATATAATAAATGCATAGACCTATTAATTTCTACTCAAACAAGAGGATTAAAATGTCATCTATTGTCAACATAAGTGCCATAGACCTTACTCTAGTTTCTAGGTTACTTAACATAATACCTATCCATGTGATCTATGGCACGTTATTATTCTAGGACTGTTTCTTTGGCTGGACAAACCCGGGCTCCAATAGAAAAAGCTTTGCGATGCTAGTGGGATTGAGACTTTATTAAATGTTTTACACATTATTATACAAAGCTATGCTTTGTATCTCTTCTTTGAACACATAAAATATTAAATTAATAATGATAAAGTTTCATCTCTACAGCTTTTTTCACAGCATCCTTCACTTCCTTGTTCCTTAGGGTATAAATCAGTGGGTTTAACATAGGAATAACCAGGGTATAAAATACAGATGCCACCTTTTCTTGTTCTAAGGAATATTGGGAGCTTGGCTGAATATAACTAAAGCTTATAGAGCCATAGAATAAAGTCACAGCTGTTAGATGTGAGGCACAAGTGGAGAAGGCTTTGTGTCTGCCTGCAGCTGAGCGAATCTTCAGAATAGCAGCCACAATGAAGACATAGGAGATCATCACAGTCAAGAAGGTGATCATGGCAATAACGCCAGAGAAGATTAAAAGCAATAGTTCATTGATGGATGTGTCAGAACACGACAGCTTTAACAGCGGGGGAAAGTCACAGAAGAAGTGGCTGATAATATTTGGCCCACAGAATGACAGTTTCATTAAGCCAATTGTGTGTGTCAGTGAGTTGATTAATCCTCCTATACAGGATCCAAATACGAGCATGATGCAAACTACTTTAGTCATCACCGCTGTATAAAGTAAAGGGTTTGCAATGGCCACATAACGGTCATAAGCCATTGCTGCAAGCAAAAAGCCCTCAGTGGTCAGGAGTGACACAAATAAAAAATACTGCATAATGCATGCAGAGAATGAGATTGTCTCTTGCTGAACAAAGAAGTTCAGCAGCATTCTGGGTGCAAAAACTGATGAATAGCAGGCATCAACAAATGACAAACAGCTAAGGAAATAATACATAGGTGTGTGGAGCTTGGGAGTTATTCGGATTAGAATGAGCATTCCTATATTCCCCATCAAAGTGACCACGTAGATTAGCAGGAAAAACGTGAAGAGGAACACCTTCAGTTCAGCACAGTCTGTCAGTCCCAAAAGGATAAACTTGGTAACAAAGGTAAAATTGACATCAGCCATGTAATTGTGTTTCTTAATGCCTGTTAATAACAAGAAGATTGGAGTAAATACAGATTGATGATGTAATATCTATACCTTTTGGAATCACTAACTAGTGCACCCAGATAATCAAACATACAAAACATAGATACCTGTTTGCAAGCTTCCTCTTTTTTTCATGTTGCAACATGATTCTTAGAGTGTGCAATGTCTTTTCACATAACTAATTCATATCTAGCTGCTGACGTGTATCATATTTTGTCTAAAAAGTTGACTGTTTTTCCCAAATATATAACAAGTATAAAGAAACATAAAATATGAACTTAATCAGTAGTTTGTTTTAGGACAAGATTTTGGTTCTTTTAAGTGTTTTTTTCCAGATTTGTCTGGAGTACCATGTTCCATTTTGGGACTCAAATGAAACTATTATTTCTATTTGTTCTAATCATATTCCAAATTATTGCTCACTAGTATCCTGCTGGATAATAGCAGAATTTGTGATACCCTTCGTTCCACAGTCCTTAAATTGTACCCCATTTTCTCTTGTATAATCTTCAGCAGGAAGATTCTAAAAAATGAAATAAAATAAATAAGTATCTTATTAACCTTGGTTCCAGTCCAGGAGAACATTGTGGTACTTGTCTTTATTTCTTTATTTGTTCTCTTCTTTTTTGTGAATAAGTTTTGCTTTTTATAGAAACATAAACAGCAAAACCATAAAGGTGTGATAGACAAATGGCTCCCATCCAATGCACAAGGACAGATGAAGTTTAGATTCTGTCTCTCAGCGTGATCAAGACCAACAAAGCAATTTCCATCAGCCTAATCCTGTGGGGAAAGGAATTTTTCATAGGGGTCCGGGTGGGGTAAATTTCTTCTTAGTCCCTCTGAATCAGGAGTTAAGAATTTGGATATTTTGGATATTGATAACTTTACAAATAAAAGGATGGATTTTTTTGCTAGGCTCAATGTCTTTCATTTTGGGACTCTGTTCCTTATCCAGTGGGAAAAACTAAAAAAAAAAAAACCAAAAAAAACTACATTACAACAGGATCAAACTAACAATAAATAAGAAAACAGCCATGTTCGATCTAGATTATCTACAGTAATAGGTGAATAATACCCATATCTATTTAGGATTTAGATTGCAAGTCTTACTTTAGGAAGATTATTCCATTGATTTAAAACACCTTTAGATATAGTATACACACA
>VMDO01037385.1:0-14358 GCA_007922755.1 Pedetes capensis | reverse complement strand
TTTTTTTTTTTTTTTTTTTTTTTTTTTGGTGTGGTACTGGGGGTTGAACCCAGGGCCTTGCGCTTGTATGCTCTGCAAGTGCTGGACCACTGAGCTGCACCCTCAGCCCATTTTTTTTACTTTTTGAGACAGGGTCTCGCTAAATTACTCAGACTGCCTCTGGTCTCGAACTTGCGATCCTCCTGCCTCTGCCTCCCGAGCCTCTGGATTTTTCTTTTCTTTTTTGTTTTCTTTCCTTCTTCTTCTTCTTCTTCTTCTTCTTCTTCTTCTTCTTTTATAGACAGGGTCTTGCTTTGTAGAACAGGCCAGACTTGAACTCACCGTCCTACTGCCTTGGCCTGAGTGGAGTCCTGGGATTACAGGCACGCACCACCACACCTGGCCTACACACAAGGATTTGTAGTTCATGCTATATTTGCTTCACATTTTTCCAAAGAAAAATCCCTGCCTTTATTGGGAGGGCCCCACTTCCACCATTTCACCTTTGGGCTGCTCAGACACCTCTGGATTGTGGAGGATTGTGGCCTCTGCCGTTACTGAGGGCTCTTGTCATTCAGGCAGGACAAGCCTGTGGGTTCTGTTTATCTTTTGTGGTGCTGGGGAGGCGCTGGGTGCCTTGCACATGATAGGTGAGCTCCAGCACTGAGCCATGCCCCAGCCCAAGGCATGAGTTTTGAAATCTGGTTTTTGACCTCTGAGTAGCTCCCCAGGGTGATCAGACAGGTTATCCTGGGCCGGATGTCCAGCATCTAGACACTGACCTTGGCCCTGGTTCACTGGTTCATAGCATCTCTGCCTCCCCGGGACAGAGGCCAGAAAGCAAGGAGAGTCACAAGTGACCCCAGGAAGGTGGAATCGAGACAGTCTGGCTTCGCATTCCACGCAGACCCTGGTCTAGCGGCTGCTGCTCACTGCTGGGCCATGCTCAGCCTGTGCAGCCCCATGGAGCCACAGAAGTCTGTGGGTGGGGTGGCCCAGGAGGGAAGGACGCTACCTTCCTTAGCCTGCTGTGTGCAGTCACTGGCCAAGACAGGCTCGAATATGGAAGCTTTGTGGGTGGAAAGTAAAAGGAACTTGGTGGTTTTAAAAAATGGAGCAACTTACAGAAAAGTGGGGCCGCAGGAGAGCACTGCAGCGTGTGGGGTGGTGCACTGCAGAGGGCGGTGTAGGGAAAGGGGCTGACACCCTGAGCTCCCGCCATTGACATTGGCCCCACTGTTCTGTGGGTGGGGGAGCGGGCAGGCCCTTCAGGGTGCAGACCAGAGTCCCTGGCCTCTACCCACTACTTCCAGGAGGGTCCTTACTAGGAGCCAGGAATCTAGGACCAGTGAAGGACCACCTGGAGAGCAGGGAGGAGTGAGGCTTGTCAGGAAGGCTGCTTGCAGCTGGGGAGGGTCAAGTGCTGGGGAGCCAGAGAGAAGGACATAGGATAGGAAGGTCCTGGGCTTGCACCTGGCCCTCCCCCAAAAATGTCAGGCTTCAGGGGTCAGAGATAAGTCATGGCCTCACTCTGATTTAATTTAATTTTCATTTATTAATTCTTTTTTGTAGTACTGGGGGGAATGAACCCAGGGCCGTTGCACATAATTTTTGTACACATGCTGCCACTGAGCTGCACCCCCAGCCCCATTTTTACTTTTTTTATCTTGAGACTGGGTCTTGCTAAGTTACGCAGGCTGCCTCTGGCCTCGAACCTGCAATCCTCCTGCCTCTACCTCCCAAGTAGCTGGGATTACAGGTGTGAGCCACTGTGCCCAGCTGATTTTATTTATTTATACTTATTTATTTATGAATGCATTTATTCATTTGTGGTACTGCGGGGTTGAACCTAGGGCCTCATGCATACTTTGCAAGTCTTCCACCAGTGGGCTATACCACTAACCCCAAATTTTTACCCATTCTTAAAAATTGAGACAGGGTCTCTGTAAGTTACCCAGGATGCCTCTGGCCTCAAACTCTTGATCCTCCTGCCTTGGCCTCCCGGAGTCATTGGATGATAAGTGGGTGCCACTGCTCCTGGCCAAGTAACATAACTTCAAAAGCCACAAAGTCGTGTGTGTGTGTGTGTGTGTGTGTGTACTCACTGAGCAGACATTCAAGTATGACTCTCTTTGAGAAGCCCAGGCCCATGTCCTGGCTGTGACTATTATTTTCCGAGGCATGTCTCTGTCTCTCTGAACACCCCAGCTTCACCTTGAATCCGATACCATTTCTTACCCTTACCTAATAAACTTTCTAACTTTGTTTCACTCTCTGACTTATCCCGAAAATTCATTCTTTGGCCAGGCATGGTGGCTCGTGCCTGTCACCCCAGTAACTCAGGAGGCTGAGGCAGGAGGATCACAGGTTTGAGGCCAGAGGCAGCTTGCACAACTTAGCAAAACCATGTCTCAAGGTAAAAAGTAAAACTGGACTAGGGGTGCAGCTTAGTGTGTTAGCAGCAAAGCATGGATGAGGACTGGGTTCAGCCCCCAAGCACTGCAAAATAAATAAATAAATCACTTTTTGTGACAGCCAAGCACCCAGCATCACGAGCAGACGTCCAGAGAAGGGAACTCCTCAGGCTGGGTGGCGACACTATGCTGCACGACTCCCCAGCGCTGGCAGGAGGAGGTAAAGAGGCTTGTCACCCTTGTCTCGTGGTGGCCAAGCTACGGGAGAAAAACAACAGGCCAAGTGGGGCCCCAGTGAGCAGAACAATGGCCCCCAATATGTCCCCATCCTAATCCCTGGGACCTGAGGACTCTGCACCTCCCCTGGCAGGGGGGACCGTCTGGGTGGGGTCAAGCTAAGGAGCCTGAGCTGGGGTAACTGGATCATCCGGGAGCCTGATGTCCCTATGATATCCGCACAGGGTCCTCACAGAGGAAAGCAGGAGTGTCTGAGACAAAGAGACAGGGAAGCACAGCGCTGCTGGCTCTGAAGAGGGACACAAGGCCTCTGGAGGCTGAGACAGGCGACTCGGGCCCTCCGGGAGCTGCCGGGAGGGACAGGCCCTGCCACGTGGAGGCTGTAGCCCAGGAGGCCACGAGCGGCTCCTGACCCCAGATCTGTAAGGCAATCGATGCAAGCAGCTTTAAGCCACTTGGACGGGAGCTGATTGCTGCAGCCTGCCGAGGACACCCATGCACACGCACACCGGAGCCGTGGGCGAGCGCCGCGTGGCCGTGGCCGTGGCCGCGCCTGCAGGCATCGGACAGCTCTTGCCAGGCTCGTTCACTACATAAACTTTATCCAAAAATCAAAGCTACAAAGCCCCTATTGAGGCCGAAACAAAGGTGTGTGTGCTGTAGAGGAGACTGGCGCCTGACATCAACCTCGAAATGAAATTTAATAAGACAGTCGGGCGCTGTGGCCACGCCTAGGATCCCAGCTCTCTAGAGGTCAAGGCAGGAGGACAGAGAGGTCCAAGGCACCTGAGTCTCGCGAGATCCTGCTTAAATCTCGCAAGCTCTAGTCTCCAGGTCGGGGCGGAGCCAGGCGCCGCGGCCACGCCTACGATCCCAGGGCTGGGGAAGCTGAGGTTGGAAGATTGCAAGTTCCAGGCCAGCCTGGGCCTGGCAAGATATGGTCTCAGCCTCCAAGGAGGGGCGGAGCCAGGAGCGATGGCCACGCCTCTCACCTCTCACCCCAACACTAGGGGCGGAGACGGGAGGATGCTGGGTTTCACAAACACGGGATCAGACCTAGGAAGAGCAGGGAACAGCTGGAAGCCGCACCCACTGGCTGCTGCAGGGTGATAAGACCGGGCCCGGACAGGGCTGGGACGGTGCACGGCAGGCCAGGAAAGCTGGCTGATCTCAGGCCAGTGGTGGTTTTCAGTTTATCTCACATCGCTTTATCTCTGTGCCCCTCTGTGTCTTCAGTATTTTATTTCGCAGTCTTTCCGAGGCCTGCATGTAATCCGCATTTCCGGCCCCGCTCCTCCGTGATCACAAAGATTTGTCTTCATTTCTGTACCATTGAGGCTAAATAGAAGATGAACAAGTGCGCATTTAGTTTTAATTATGGACAGTCCAGTAATTTAACTGGATTTTTTTTTTTGTCTGAATATACATACTTTTTTCTTTTTGTGTGTGGTGCTGGGACCAGAACCTCAGGATCTCACAGGTGCCAGGTAAGCGCTCCAACACCTAGCCACACCCTCGTGTCTGTGTGCCTCTGTGTGTGCATTTATTATTATTATTATTATTATTATTATTATCATTATTATTATTTGCAGTGCCTGGGGTTGAAGACAGGGCCTAGCACATGCTAGGCAAGTGCGCTACCACTGAACCACATCACAAACTGCCTCTGACAGTTTTTTTTTTTTTTTTTTTTTTTTTTTTTTTTTTTTTTTTTTTTTTTTTTTTTTTTTTACTTTTTTGAGACAGAGTCTCACCAAATTATGCAGATTGCCTCTGGTTTCAAACTTGCAATCCTCCTGCCTCTGCCTCCAGAGCTGCTGGGATTACAGGCATGTGCCACCGCGTCTGGCTCAAACTTTTGTTTTTTTGAGATAGTCTTGCTGTGTAGCCCAAGCTGGCCTGGAACTTGAGATCCTTCTGCCTCTGTCTCCTGACTGGGGGGATGTCTGGGGTACTGGGGGTACCACTCAGTGGTTAGTGCTTGCCTAGCATGCACAAGGCCCTGTGGTCAATCCCCAGCACTGAAAGAAAAATAAAAATAAACAAGTAGGCAGATAGAGCCACTAAGCAGCATAGCCAGGGCCCCAATCCAGGTCGTCTATACCCAGAGTAACGCTGTCCTTACAAAATCAACAGAACCAGCTCAGAAGCTCATGTGAAACTTGGGCAAAATTTGCCTTAAGCACCTCTGGGGCCAGGGAATGTAGCTCAGTGGCGAGCACTTACCTAGCATGTGCCAGGCTCTGGGATCCATCATCAGTACCAAAAAAAAAACAAAACAAAACAACAACACAAAAACAAAAGCAATCTGCAGTCATCTCTCACAAGAGCCCTTGAGCGAGGACTCCTGAACTCAGAGGGCGGCCCCGGGGCAGTCGGTGACCCCACCCTGCCTCTCTTCACCCTCATAGTCTCCTGGGTGATAAAGCTCTGAATGAAGGCGGTGTTCTCCACCAGCCCTCATGGTCCCCTTGTCCCCCATCTGCTGGCCCATAGTGGGGACCAGGTGGCCAAGGAGAGAGAAGGGTTCAGGCCATAGTGACCGGTGGCCTCTGTTTCCCTGTGTGTCTCCTGCCCTAGGAGAAGCAACTTGCATATTTTCATTTCTTCTGTTATTAGCTGAATGCCAACATCAGCCAATGACCTACACAGGGGGCCCTGTGAGGCTGCCCAGGCCCCGGGGAGAAGTCCCCACAGCCAGGCCTGGAATGGATGACGCTGTTTGCAAACAAGGCCGAGAGAAGTCTCATGGGACAACGGAACTTGCTTCCTGGGGACCTGGCTGTCCAGGAAGGACCTTCGAAGGAGGGGGACCGGCACAGTGTTCCAGAGAAGAGCTGTTCACCTGGAGATGCAGCAGAAACCAGGCGGCAGGGGCCCTGCAGACGCCCTGGGTCGGCCACTAAACAGACAGGGAAGCCAGGCGTTGAGTGGGGAGAAACTGGAAGCCTTGTGCACTATTCCTGGGAGGCCAGTTTGGAAAACAAGCTGGCAGTTCCTCTACATGGTAAAATATACAGGCATGTGCCATGGCAACCCCAACACTTGGGAGGCAGAGGCGGGAGGATGGCGAGTTCCAGGCTGGACTGGGATATATAGAGAGGTCCTGTCTCAAACCCAAAAAGGTGGCGCACACCTGTAATCCCAGCAGCTCGGGAGGCAGAGGCAGGAGGATCGCAAGTTCGAGACCAGAGGCGGTCTGTGTCACTTAGCAAGACCCTGTCTCAAAAAGTAAAAAAAAAAAAAAAAGGGCTGGGGGTGCAGCTCAGTGGTCCAGCACTTGCAGAGCATGTACGTGTGAGGCCTTGGGTCCAACCCCCAGTACCGCAAAAAAAAAAAAAAAAGAAAGAAAGAAAGAAAGAAAAAGAAACTCAAAAAGGCCAGGTGCCATGGCATACACTGCGATCCAGCACTTGAGGAGCCAAGGCAGGAGGATCGCAAGTTTGAGGCCAGGGGGAGCCTGTGCAACTCAATGAGACCCTGTCTCAAAATAAAAAACAAGGGGGCTGGGGTGCAGTTCTGTGCCTAGCATGTTTGAGGTCTAGGATAGACCAACAAGTATCAACCCCCCCCAAAAAAATGCAAAATGATCTCCCACATGGCTGGGCTGGGCTGGTGCATTTGGTGACTGGCCGAGAAGTGGGATAATCATAAAACAACATAGAAAAGCAGCCCTCGGTTGGCTATTGAGCAGGAATTCATTCATTTCAACCTCAAAATCACCCTGGGAGGAAGACACCCCATTTTTTGGCTGAGGAACCCGAGGCCTGAGCTGGCTGATTTCTGGAGCCCATCCATTTCTGGGATGACCCTGTGAGGCAGCAGCGGAGAGGCAGAGGCTGACAAGCCTCCTCCTCCAGGCAGCCTCCTCGCTGCCCGGGGCTTCTCCTTCTCTGTGGTCCTGTGGGGACTAAGCCCAGCACACAGTAGGTGCTTCATAAATGTCTTCTGACTGAGTCATGGACAGAAGACACGGCAGCCACCGGGAGCCAGGTTTCTGAGGCTCAGAGACAGCACTCAAGATCCTCCTGTTCATCGCTGGAGGCTGCTGTGCTGGCGCAGGGTGGGGTCACCCTTGCTGGCTCCTGGCTCACCCTGGCAGTGACCTCGAGCTTGCCCCTCCCCCTGGCTGCGCTGGCCCTTGCCAACTGGTCCCCCCAGCTGTCCCTGGCCACCTGCTGCTGTCCATTCCCGCCACCCTCCCATACTCTATCCTGTTTGCCTGCCCAGCTCGGAGGCTGTGGGGTAAGAGGGGCTGGGAAAGACCCAGGCAGAGATAACGGGCTCCTGGGGTCTGGACAGGGCATCTCCAAGGTCCACTGGGATCCCCGACTCCTATGGCCTCCCCACACACACACCCAGGGGCCGTCCGCCCTGCTCCCCACGGTCATTGGACTGCCCCCTCCCCCCATTCCCTCCGTGGTCTGAAAGCCCCAGGGAAGGGTGGCCTTTCCGCCCTCAAGAGATGGGGACCCATTAACCCTGGCAGCCAGAGGCTGTGGGGACCCCCAAAAACAAGCCTTTGGATCTGACTTCAAGCTTGGCATGATCTCTGGCCAGTGACTCCGCCTCAGTTTCTTCCCCTGTCCTCAACAGCCATCGCCAGGGCCAGTCTTATTTGGGCTACTGTGGTTTGAACTCCTAGTTTCACGGGGTCAGGAGGGGGTTCTGAGTGCCAGGAATGGTAGCTGAGGGTGCTCTGGAGGGAGACCCCATGGGAGCAAAGGCCTGGGAGGTGCTGGGCCACTGGCTGGTCCACCCTCCTGGCCTTAGAGACCTGATAAAAATAGTCCCTGGTCTCAGAGAACATGAGCTGACCCTGTGGCCCAGGTTCCAGCGTGGGCTGTGTTTTTGACTCATTGCTGTGTGACTTTGGGTGGGTTCTGGGCCTCTCTGAGCCCCAGCAGTTTTCACTGTGGCACTCAGGGGTCCTGGAGCAGGAAGAGGCTGGGCTATGTGGAGGGTCTCAGTGAAGGTGGGGCTCCTTTTCTGCATCCTCTCCTAGCCCCACTCTGGCTGCTGCTGCTTTGGTCTCCATGACAACCAAAGGCTTGGATGAGCGGGACCGGGGCCTGGGCAGCTGCCTGGCCAGTAAGGACCTCATAGCCCCAGAGGAGCCTGGCCCAGGCTGGCCACAGGAGGACAAGGCTCGAGGTACTCCCCACCATCCTGTTGAGCCTAGTGGCTCAGCTTCAGAGACTGGAACCTTGTCCCCCACAGTGGATTGGGTTAAATTGTGCACCCCAAGACCAGACCCATTTGTGCCTCAGGGTTTTGTCCGGAGCCTGGGGAGAACACAGGTGCCTGTCACCTAGATCTGGGTTCAAATCCCAGCTTGCCATGGAAGTGCTTTGTGTCTTTGAGAAAAGCTGTCTGCATCTTTCTCTTTCTTTCTTCCTTTCTTTCTTGTACTGGCAGGGCGGTTGAATTCAGGGCTTCACACGTTTTAGTAAGTGTTCTACCACTGGGCTACACCACCCAGCCCACTGTTTTTGTGTTTTTAAGACAGGGTCTAAGCAAAGCAGGCTGCCTCTGGCCTTGAACTTTCAATCCTCCTGCCTCTGCTTCCAGAGTTGCTGGGATTACAGGCGTGGGCACGACACCTGGCCCATTTTTTACTCTTTTTGAGTCCGGGTCTTGCTAAATTAGGCAATCTGCTTCTGGCTTCAAGCTCACGGTCCTAGTGGCTCCACCCCCAGTCACTGGGATGACAGGCTGT
Source organism: Pedetes capensis (assembly GCA_007922755.1). Lineage (NCBI taxonomy): Eukaryota > Metazoa > Chordata > Mammalia > Rodentia > Pedetidae > Pedetes > Pedetes capensis. The sequence continues at coordinate 6,009 of VMDO01037385.1, read as the reverse complement.
GCCACCACGCCTGGCTGTCTGCATCGATTTTCATCTGTGAAGTGGGAGCCATGGCTGTCCCTCGCCCCCAGAGGGGGTGGAGTGCTGGGATTGGCCTGGGCATCCCACAACCTTGACTGTTCTGTTCCTGCCCACAGCGACCCCCAGGGTGGAAGACCCCAGCAGCTGGCCACACGTGAGTAGCTGGGGCCCTTGGAGTAGGGGACACAATGGCTGAAGGGTGCGTTTCCACAGCGTGGGGAAGAGGGTGGGCTCTCTCAGAAGACGGTCTGGAGGAGGCACCCCAGGAACGTCTTCTGGTTCCCAACAGGACTCTCGGGAGCCGCTGGCAGCCGGTGATGTGCACACTAGGCCGAAAAAGATGGAAAAGGAGTCTGGGGCCAGGGGGACTCCAGGACCAGGGAAAGAAAAGCTGAAAGCTGGAGCTGGTGGGTTTGCTGTGGGCACGGGGGCGGAGCGTGGAGTGGGCGTGGCCTGGCCCGGGTCCTGGGGTCTGGGGAGCTGGGGACAGGATGGTTGGCCGTGCCTGGCTGAGTGGGTCCAGGAGTGGTGGGCAGTGACTCCTGGGGCCCGGAGCCCCGGCTGATTAGGGATTCCATCGGCGAGGCTGTGAGGCACCCCGGTCTGTCCGTCGGCCTAGGCGCGCAACCGGGTGGGAGGAACTGGGAGTGGGAGGCGGGACAGGTCCCTCGTTCCCAGCGCCTGGGGACGGGGCTGTCCTTGTGGGCTCACATGCGCAGCCCACACTCACCCCACAGCCCCCCGGAGCGCCCCAGGGCGCAAAAAGACGCAGAGCGCACCGCCCCCGCAGCCGCCGCCGCCGCCGCCCGCGCTCAGCGAGGAGCTGCCGTGGGGAGACATGTCGCTCAACAAGTGCCTGGTGCTGGCCTCGCTGGTGGCGCTGCTGGGCTCGGCTTTCCAGCTGTGCCGCGGTGAGCCGGCATCTCCAAGGGCTGGGGCTGGAGCCCCGCGGGACCCCTCCCCCCTGGGCGAACGTGTCCAGGGAGGGCCCTCACTTCTCTCTTGGGTGAATAGAGGGGGAGGCCCCTGCCCACAGGCCCTGTGCACCCTCGTGGTCAGCCCTGGGTGCCCTCTCCAGTACTGGTTGCGCATCTCCCCAAAACTGTGGGCTCTTGTGGGGCACTTCCCTCTCCAGCATGGACCTAGTGCACCCCCTTACCCAGCTTGTGATCCGCCCCACCCTGGCTGTGCATGCCTTAAGGAGGACACGTTCCAAATGCCCACCCTCGACAGGATGCCCTTGACGGGGGTGCTCCTGCAGCCCCCATAAGAACAGCGACCACTCTTTCTGTGACAGTGTAAAGTCGCCCTGGTAGTAGGATGCTTGGGCCAGAGCGGGCGCTGCGACCCTGGTGGGGTCCAGTTGGCCTGATGCCACCTGTCCCCGGGGAGGCAGGGTGGGATGGACGATGTGGTCTGTCCCTTGGCCTTGGCTGACTTGCTTTCCCACTCTGCCTCCCAGACGCGGTGGCTGGGGAGGCGGCCATCCCTGCGCCTGTCCCTGAGCCATGGGTGCCACCGAGCTCCCCCCACAAGAGGCCAATGTCAGCCTTGGTAAGCGCTTCCTTCCAGCTACTGCGGGAGGTGGGGTCCTCACCCAGGGGGAGGGAGGCCAGGCTGGTGTGGGGGGATGCTGACCCCAGGATGCCACACCTTCGTTGCTACAGCCAAAGCCGGCAGTTGGGCCACCTGCCCCCAAGGTGGGGCCGCCCACGCGCCAAGCGGAGGCAGAGCACAGACCTGAGGTTCCTGAGAGCCCAGAGGCCATAGAGGACGCACAGAGAGCACCAGGGGAGGCCCCTGGGGAGACGGCCCATGCCGACCGAGGGCCCCAGGAGAGGCCTCAGAAGGAGAAGGCACGGAAGGAGAGACCACAGGAGGAGAAACTGAGAAAGGAACCCCGCAGGCAGGAGCGGCCTCGAAAGGAGAGGCCTCCAAAGGAGCAGAGGCCCCGAGCCGCCAGGGAGCTCCGGGAAGCCCTGCCCCGGCGCTGGGAGGCGCGCGAAGGGGGCCATCGGCCACGGTCGCGGGACTCTGGGGACTCCCGGCTCAGGAAGAGGCCAGCCTGGGCCTCCCCGCGGCGCCAGGAAGAGGAGGCCCAGCCTCTGGGCCGACAGAAGCACCGCGCCGGCAAGGGGCGCGACTGAGAGGGCCTGGGTCCCCCGCTCAGACTTCCCGGAGGGGCCCCACGGGTCCAGCAAAATAAATCGAGTGCTACGGACAGCGGAGTCGCCTGCTCTTTTGTGGCTGGGCCCCGGGGCTTGAATCGTGGGGGCGGAGGATTTTTGGCGAGGGGGCGGAGGCGAGTGTGCATGGGGGCGTCGAGTGGGCGGCCGGAGGGCCCCGCCGGCTCCATCCACGCGCGGACACCCCAGCTGGGCAATGCTGGCTTTATTGGTGTCATGCTTGGGGTCTGAATAAATATGGGAGGGACCCTGGCTGGGGAGTGGCGGGTCCCCGTGTGTGGGGGTCACCGGCAGCCACACTCCGTGGCCACCATGTTGGGCACGTGGTGCGCGCTGATGCGTGCCTCTGACAGGCTGACGAGCAGCTTGCCCGCGTAGGCAGTGGGCACGCAGCAGGGCGGCCGCGCCAGGGTGGCCCCGCGCGCCTGCATCTTCAGCAGCAGCACCACGTGGTTGCCGTAGCGCGGGTTGCGGTCGGACTGCGGCCAGCCGCACGCGCCCTGGCAGTTGTTGGCCTGGTAGGTCTCGGGGATGAGCACCGAGCGCTCGGCGCGCAGGTCCACGCTCAGCTCCCGCAGCGCGCACGGCCCGTCGGCGGCGGCGGCTCCCGCGCTCCGCTGCGCCCGCGCCGCCCCGCGCGGGTCCCGCTGGCGCCACTCCGAGCGTAGGCCTTGCAGCGCCTTCAGCAGCAGCAGGGCGCGCAGCGGGTCCCCGGCATTGCCGGGGTTCCCGGGGCACAGCGCGAGCAGGTGCTCCAGCAGCGGGGGCACGGCTGGGGGCAGGCCCGGGAGTCCGCGCAGCTCCGCGGCTGCCGCCTGCAACTCGACGGCCACGCGGCGCGCCAGGCCTGCGGCCCAGGGTGCCAACGCGGGGTCCTTTGGCGGTGCGGAGTCCCCGGGGGCGGCCGCAGCGGGCGGGACCAGCAGCAGCAGTGGCTCCTCCCGGTCGAGCAGGCGTTCCAGCGCCGCGGGATCCGACAGGTTGACCAGGCCCTGAGGGAAGGTGGCCAGCGCATCCGCGTCCAGAGCCAGGCGCGGCTGCGAGGCCTGGGCCCGAGACCCCCGCAGCGCGCGCACCAGGCGCGTCAGCGTCTCCAGGAAGGGGTCGGTGCTGGGCGGCAGCTCCTCAGTCTCCACCGACAACCTGAGAGCACAGTGGGACGGTCGTGAGCGCGCAAGGCTGCGCAGCGTCCACCTCCCCACGCCCCTGCTCAGGGCCTGCGCGCACCTGGACAGCGGCAAAGGCACGGTGTCCAGCTGGCCGTGGGCGGGCAGCGGCGCAGGCCCGGACGACGGCAGCAGGAGCAGAGCAGGCGTCATTCGCGTGAAGCAGCGGGGATCGGGGCCAAAGAGCAGGGTCTGCAGCTGGGCTGTGCTCAGCTGGGGACCTGCTGTGGGTGGGCGGGTGCAGGGCTGGCTCAGGGGCTGGGCTGGGGCTGAGGTCCACCGCCCATCCCTGCTTTGTCCCGTCCAGTCCGTGTGACCTACCGTCTCCGCGGGGCCGAAGGGTGAGAGCGAGCCCGGGGGTGCGCCAGGCCCCCGCCGGGTTGTCTACAGCCAGCACCAGATAGCGGGTGTCCTGGGTGGGGCAGAGGCTCTGCAGAGACAGGGGCCCAGTCGGGGGGCGGCTGTGTCCAGCCCAGCTACCTCAACCCTTTCCCTCCCTTCTCTGGCCCTTGCCACCCCTTCCAAGTATGATTTCCACCTAAGCATACTACCTTTTACAAAATCTACCCCCCTCCCATGGCAGGGGCAGCCTGTGAAAGCCCCGGGTACCTGGGCACCGTGCAGCCCGGCTCCCGTGACCGTGACAGTGACCTGGGGGCCCGGCCCTGGGTACAGCACCAGCAACGCCCGCTCCGCAAGGCTGGCTCCTCCAGGTGGGGGCCCCTGGAACCTCAGCATGATCGTCGGCTCCCATGTCACTGTAGCCAGGACAGCAGGGACACCTGAGCCACTGAGGGTGAGCGGCACCCTACGTCTGCTCTGCAGGGAGAACCCCCCAAACTGGAGCCTTCAGGGAACACAGCAAGACTAGAGGGGTCTGAAGGGCTCTAGCCCAGCGAGGCCACCTCGCACACTGGGACACTGTGGCTTACTGTCTTCCTGTGGCCAGAAAGGAGTGCACTACCCTTTGGGGGTCTTTGGTCCAGCCACATCCCAGACACCCCAGAAGGGCCTTCCTGGTGACTTAGCCGGCCCAGACCCCGCTTCCCTGGGAGCAGGGCTTGGGGACTCCCAACTCCAAGAACGACAGGGCCACCTCCCAGGCAGGGACACTTAGCTCTGCCCCATCTCCAGAGGACCCCGCCACAGCCTAACAAGTGCAGAGTGGGCCCCGGGCTCCATGCCTACCTTCTGCCAGGTGCAGGACCAGCAGCCGCTGGCCCCCAGACTCCTGCAGCCACGCCCCCAGGCGCCGCAGGGCAGGCAGAGTGGCCTGCGAGCTGGGGTCACAGAAACCAAAGGTGGCCATGTCCTGGGGTCCCCAGTGGGCCCCCCGCACGGCCTCTAGGAAGGCTTGCTCGTAGCTTCCCAGGGCCCCCACCACCTGGAGGGGGGCTCCACTCCCATTGCCTGGCCCGCTCAGGGAGACCAAGCACAGTGGGTCCTGGGGGCCATCAGGGGGCCAGACCCAGTCTTCTTGGAAAAGGCCCTCAGGGCCAGCAGTGGACTCTCCTCGGGGGGTCCTGGCCCCCAGCACAGCCCCCACAACTCCCAGCACTAGGGCCAGCCGTGGGAGAGGTAGATCGCACATGGTGGTCCTTGGAGGAGCTGGGTAGCCCTGCTTATGTGGAAGACAAGATGCTGGGGGGAGGCGGAGAGAGACCCTATCTCCTCCTTGGAGGTGACCTTGGGGACAGTGCCCAGCACCCACTGGGAACCGGGCAGGTGGGAGGCAGCCTTCTCAAAGAGCTTTGTGTCCTGGCCACCACTATCTGCTCTCCCCAGGCAGAAGCAGAGGCAGAGGCCAGCCTGAGAGTCATGGGCTGGCCTTGGACACTGGGCCTCTGGGCTGTAAACAGTGTGGGGGCCAGGACCCAGTGTCTTGGTGCCCAGACTGCCGGCCAGGTGGCCTGGACACCCTCCCTTCCTCTCTCTCCTGCTTCCTGGCAGGTGCATCCCCAGGGGCCCAGCTGCCTGGCGGGCCATGGCTGGTGCCACCAGTGGGCAACACTTGTGACACAGTATGTGCAGGCCTCGCTGCCACCATGCAGTTGCCAGCGCCCCCCGCCCCCACGGCTGCACATTCAAGCTCCACTGCAGACACAGAGGCGTTTAATGGGCTCCAGGACAGGGGAGTACACAAGACCCCAGGATCTTGGCAGGAAAACAGAAAACAGAACCCAACCTGCAAAGGGGATACAGCTTCTCAGTTGGCTGGGGGAGGGGGAGGGAGGTTCCCAGGGCCTTCGGATGGGAGTGGGGGCCTCAGCATGGGGGGCATGGGAGTTGGAGGGTGCACCCCAGGGTTTGCGGGATGTACCCCAGGAGGCTGAGGGTGGACCCCAGGGGCAGCAGGGTGCACCCCAGGAGGCTGGGGGTGGACCCCAGGTGCCTGTGGGTGGATCCCGGGGGCTGGTGGGTGGACCCCAGGGGCCTGGGGATGAACAGCAGGGGCTGGTGGGTGCACTCCTGGGGCCTGGGGGTGAACCCCAGCTGATGGGGGAGGGTGGACCCCTGGGGCTGGCGGGTGGACTCCTGGGGCTGGCGGGTGGACCCCAGGGGCTGGGGGGTGGACCCCAGGGGCTGGGGGGTGCACCCCTGGAGTTGGGGGGTGGACGCCCGATGCAGGTGGGTGG
>VMDO01037384.1:0-14357 GCA_007922755.1 Pedetes capensis | reverse complement strand
TAAAAGGGGGGGAGGGAAGATAAGAATGAGGTCAATATAAATGGACTAAAAATCGCATGTAATTGTTCTAACAAGATAGAAACAAAGACCACTACAGGAAAAGTTTCTATCTTAAACAGAAATGGAACCCAAGGACATATAGAAAAATACTACTAAGTAAAAGATAGAGAAGACTTGGATGGGAAACTTAGATAGGAAGGGGGAAGGGGGGAAACATAGAGGAGGGTAAGGGGTAACCTATATGAATAATGCTTATCAAATTGCATATATGAAAATTGTCACAATGAAAAGCATGTCAAAATGAATCACATTATGATGTACATTAAAAATTTCTAATAAAAAAAAAGAAAAAAAAAGATACCTCCATATTGATTTCCACAGTGGTTGGACCAATTTACAGCTCCACCAGCAATGTAAGAGTGTCCCCTTTTCCCACAACCTTGCTAGCATTTGTTGTTATTTGTTTTATTAATCTTGGCCATTCTTACTGGTGTAAGGTGAAATTTCAGAGTTGTTTTATTCTGCATTTCCCTAATGGCTAGGGATATTGAGCATTTTTTCATGTGTTTCATGGTTTTACAGACCTCTTCATTTGAGAACTGTCTATTCACTTCTTTGCCCATTTGTGTATTGGGTTATTTGTTTTCTTGGGAATTTTTTTCTTAAGTTCTTTATAAATTCTGGCAATTAGACCTTTGTCTGAGGTATAAGATGCGAAAAGTTTTTCCCATTGAGTGGGGGTTTCCTTGACTCTGTTAATTGTTTCTTTTGCTGTACAGAAGCTTTCTAATTACATATAATCCCATTTATCTATTCTTGTTGCAATTTCTTGAGCAATTGGAGTCCTATTAAGGAAATACTTTCCTATGCTTATATGATGGGGTGTATTGCCTATCTTGTCTTATATTAGTTTCAAACTTTCTGGTTTTATGTTGAGATCTTTTATCTACTTTGAGTTAACTCTCGTGCATATTGAGAGATGCGGTTGGTTTTCACTTTTCTGCATGCGGATGTCCATGTTTCCCACCACCATTTATTGAAAAGGCTACTCCATTTCCAGTTTACTCGCTTTGCTCCTTTGTCAAAAATAAGGTGGCTATAGGTGCGTTGAGGTATTTCTGGGTCTTCTATTCTGTTCCAGATGTCTTCAGGCCTATTTTTGCGCCAGTACCAAGTGTTTTTGCTACCACTGCCCTATAGTATAGCTTGAAGTCAGCGATTGTGATTCCACCTGCATTAGTTTTGCAACTTAAGAGTGTTTTGGCAACACTTGGTCTTTTGTGATTACATATGAATTTTTGGATCATTTATTCTATTTCTGTAAAGTCAGTTAGTGGAATTTTAATGGGGCATTGCATTAAACCTATAAATTGCTTTTTTTAGGATAGCCATTTTTACTATATTAATTCTCCCTATCCAGGAGCAGGGAAGGCCCTTCCATTTTTCAGTGTCCTCTGCTATTTCTTTCTTTAATGTTTTGAAATTTTCCTTGTAGAGATTGAAGGGTCTTTGGTTAGATTGATTCCAAGGTATTTAATTTTCTGGTAGCTATCGTGAAAAGTATTTTTTTCTGAAATTTCCTTCTCTTCCTGTTTACGGTTGGTGTAAAGAAAAGCTATTGGTTTTTGTGTGTTGATTTTATATCCTGCCACTTTGCTGAAGGAGTTGATTAGATCTAAAAGTTTTCTGGATGAGGTTTTGGGGTCTTTTAGGTATAGAATCATATCATCTGCAAATAAGGGTAATTTGACCTCTTCATTCCCAATCTGTATCCCTTTGATTCCTTTCTCTTGTCTGATTGCCCTGGCAAGGACTTCAATTACTATGTTAAATAGAATAGGAGAGAGAGGACATCCTTGCCTTGTTCTAGATCTAAGAGGAAATGGCTTCAGTTTTTCTCCCCAAGTTATTTATATTCAATGTGGCTCCTACCACTTCCACCAAAATTCCTCCAACATTCTTCTCCCTAACATCAATGTGTTCATACTCCAAGCTCATGTCACTGTGTTATAACTTATCATATCTAGCTAACATTTTTCTACCATTGCTTAAAATGTACCTCATCTCAAACTAGCTCACTATCACTTCAATGATTTTGTACATGCATTTATCCACCTAAAACAGTTTCCTCTTCCCTTCTACATCAAATTCTCACATGTATTATACAATAACAAATTAAATTCCCACTTCTACTATGTGAATAATAATTCCTTACATGCCTAAACTGACTGACATTTAATGATAGGTGCTGGGATCTTTGCACTTATCTAAGCACTTATCTTTGCACTTCTAAGTTGAGAATACAGTAACAGATGTAAAGTGCTTAGCACTTAGCAAGTATTACCGATTATTGTCAATATCATTATTACAATGCAGACTCTTCATGAGGATTTGCTCAATACATGAAGGAGAAAAGGAACAAAGCTACTCTGAGATACAATGCTGAGGAGACATCTGGCCTTGCTCAACAGTTAAGTGACATGACTCCTGTACAGCATCCTTACAGAACATGGGCTGCAATGCCTAGCCACATAGAATCTCACATACAACAGGCCATATAGATCCTTTAGAATAGATAGAATCTGTGGATAACAAGGTCAACTTCATTGCCCTTATGGAAAACTCCCAACACTATCACTTAATAGTTATCTTATGTGGCTTCTGTGTATCAATTCCTGTTGTGATTTGTATCTGAAATGTCCCCCACAGGCTCATATTTGAACATTTGATCTCCAGCTAATGGTGCCATTTTAGGAGATTTTGGAACTTTGTGAATTGGGACATAGATGGAGGAGGTGGGTCAATGGGGGTGGAACCTTGGGAGTATGTTAACTCTAGCCCCACCCTGCAAGCTCTTTCTGCTTCCTGGTCAGCCATGATGTAAATAGCCTCTGCCAAACATTCCCATTGTCACGGATTAAAGTGTGCTGCCACGCCTTCCCCACCACAATGCACTGAAACTCTCTAAAGCCATCAGGAAAAATAAATCTTTTCTTCCTTATTTTGGTCATGGAATGCAAAAGCAAGTAATACAGAAAGCTGGCAACAGAGAAGTGGGGTCATACTGTGACTAAATTTGACCATTTGCTTCTTAGGCCTTTAGAACTGGTTTATGGGAGGAAGATGCAAGATAGAGAAGTCCTAGTATGCTGTAAGCAGAGTTTACTGAGTGATTCTAGTGGAAGTTCAGAAGACTAGAATGCTCACAGACATGCAGACAGTAAAGACTCTCTTGAGGTTTTGTATGGGAATGAAGACTCTTTCTGGAAGTAGTCTACAGTATATTGTGTGATATTCAGTAAAACAAACAGATAAACAAAAAACTTGTCTACATTTTGCTCATTTCCTGAAAACATAAGTGAGGTTTAATTTTAAAATGGCAGACTAATTAATTTGGTGAAGAAATTTTAAGACAGTGTAACATTCAGGCTGTGGCATTGTTATTCCTGGCTGCTTTTAGCTAGGTTTGTAGTGAGAATCAAAAGCAAAGAGCACAAGAGAAGGATCAGAAGGATTTGAAAAAGGTGAAGTATGGCAAGAAAAAGAGCATGTTTAAAATTGTGGACAAAGAAGCTATAATCTTTAAAGGGATTAGTGCTGTTAAAGGAAAGGGGAGCACTTTGCACTGTAGTAACAGGAAAGATACCTTAAGGGCACTTCAGAGATTGGCCAGACCCCACCCAACCCAAGCTCCAGCATGTAAAATCACAAATTCATTTGAAATACTTTCCTTTGAAAAAGAATGCCTCCAGCGCACCCTGCTGGAAAAGGGTTACATGGTTGTTGTTGTTAGGTGTTGTCAAGTTGAGTCCAACTCATAGTGACCCTATGCACAGTAGATTGAAACACTTCCCTATTGTGTGCCAGGCACATGATCTTATTTATGTTTAAGTCTACTGTTGCAGACACTGTATCAATCCATCTGTTGGAGGGTTTTCCTTTTTTTTTTTTTTTTTTGCTGACCTGCCACTCTCCCAAACATGATGTCTTTCTCCAGGGATTGGCTCTTCCTGACTACATGTCAGAAATATGTAAGACGCAGTCTAGCCACCCTTGCTTCCAATTAGGACTCTGGTTGCATGTCTTCCAGGACAGATCTATTGGTTCTTTTGGCAGCCCATGGTATATTCAATAGACATCTCCAGTTCCATAATACAAAAGCATCAATTCTTTTCCTGTCTCCCTTGTTCAATGTTCAGCTTTCACAAGCATATGAAAATTCCTTGGCATCAGTCAGGCACACCTTTGTCTTCAATGTGACATCTTTACTTTTCAATACTCTAAAGAGATCATTTGCCATAGCTTTCCCCAGAGCAATGCATCTTTTGATTCCTTGACTGCTGCTTCCACAGGTGTTGATTATAGAGCCAAACCAAGCAAAATCTTGGACATCCTCGTCTTTTCTCTAATTACTGTGAAGTTGCATACATACCCAGTAGTAAGGATTTTTGTTTTGTTGATGTTTAGTCACAACCCATACTGAAAGCTATGATCTTTGATGTTCATCAGTAAATGTTTTGAATCTTCTTCACTTTCAGCAAGCAGAGTTTTGTCATCTGCATAAACACGGGTTGTTAATGAGTCTTCCTCCAATCCTGATGCCATGTTCTTCCTCATAAAGTCCAGCTTCTCAGATTATTTGTTCAGCATATAAATTGAAGAGATATGGTGAAAGTACACAGCCCTGACACACACCTTTCTCAACTTTAAACCATTGTTTTAAACCAGTGCTTCAAAGCAGTATTTCCTTATTCTATTCAAACAACTGCCTCCTGGTTCACATACAGATTTCTCATGAGTATAATTAGGTGCTGTGGTATTCCCATTTTTCAAAGTGTTGCCCACAATTTGTTATGACCCACACAAATGCCTTTGTGTAGTCAATAAAACATAGACATCTCTCTGCTATTCTGTGCTTTCAGCTAATATCCACCTGACATCAACAATGATGTCCCTGGTTCCCCACCCTCTTCTGAATTCTGCTTGATTTTCTGGCAATTCCTTGTCTATACACTGCTGCAGTGGCTTTTGAATGATCATTAGTAAAAATCTTGCTTGAGTGTGATATTAATGATCTTGTCCAATAGTTTCTACATTCAGTTGGATCCCCTCTTTTGGGAATAGGCACAAATATGGATCTCTTCCAGTCAGTTGGCCAGGTAGCTGTTTTCCAAATCTGTTGGCATAGGGAAGTGTTTTTCTACATTAAGCCACCTACGTACTCAGTGGCCACTGCAACCTTGATCCAAGGCTGGCTGTAGAACTTGGCATTATCTACACGGTATTGCAGACTTGCAGAATCCAAGATTTATGTGGTTATGGAGGCTTCCACCACCCAGATTTTTAAGGAAAGCCTGTGAGGCCAAGCAAATATGTAGCAGGGTCAGATTTCCTGCAAGGAGCCCCTGAGAGGGCAATGTGTGAAGCTATGAAGAGACACCTAAGCTGTAATGGAGACCCCAGGATGCAGGAGATGTGATGTCTGCAAAGGAAAAGTGCTGACAATGAATCAAGCCAGACCATGAGAGAATCCATATAAACTACAAATGCAAGGCCATGATAGCATGGTTGCCAAAACCTGTTGGAACTCACATCATGCCCCACATGCTGGGCATAGAGCTACAGGATTTAATGTTTCTCTACTGGGTTTTAGTCTTTTTCCAGTCCCATTCTTGCTCTTTGTTTCTATTCATCCCTTTTGAAGTGGGAATGTTTGTTCTGTGCCATTGTATATTGGAAGTATGTAACTTGTTTTTTACTTTACAGAAGCTCACAGCTAAGAGACTGCCTTGAGTCTCAGAAGAGACTTTGGATTTTTGAAATGTTGGAACTGTTAAGACTATGGGGACTGATGAAGTTGGACTAAATGCATTTTGCCGTATTAGATGACCATGAGCCTTTGGGGCACAGAGGTGGAATGCTATGGTTTAAATCTGAAATGCCCTTTTCAGGCTCATGGTTTTTTGTTTGTTTGTTTTTGTTTTTCCTTTTTTAGGTACTTCGGGGTTGAACCCAGAGCCTCACACATACTTTGCAAGTACTCTACAGCTGAGCTATACCCCCCAGTTCATTTTTTATCTTTTCTTTTGAATTAGTCTCTCTGAGTTGCACAGGCTTCCTCAGGTCTCAAAATCACGACCTTCCTGCCTCCACCCCCACCCCCAGTTGATGGGATTACAGGCATGCATCATCACGGCCAGCACTCAGTCTTCAAGTTTTTTAAAAACAATTCCATTTTTGTTCTTAGTGGTTTCCTTTTTCCTTCACTTTTACCACTAGAAAGTTTCTTGGGTGCTCTGATGGCCACCATATGGTGTGTGTGTGTGTGTGTGTGTGTGTGTGTGTAAAATCAAGATCACGATCACAGCATCAGGACAGGTCTTTACTGCTTGAAACTGACACCCAAACTGACGTTCCCCTTTGTTTCACCCACAAGCAACACAGGGAAGCCCATCATCTCATACAGGTTTAGCACGGTGGTCAAGTGGTAGAGCACCAAACCAGAATTCTTTCAAAAACATTGGTCAAGGACCAAAATGTTTGAGCATGGAGCAGCTCAAGCACTGAGGTACCACTGTACAATTCCCCAAGTTAACTATTTAGGTAAACCTTCTGCTTTATTATCACATGAACCTTCTTCATTATTATAATCATTAACCCATATTAATTGCAAATTAATTAACTGTGCATACATTGTGTTGATCCACATGAAGCTTTTAGATAAGCATAGATGTGTGGTGGCAATGTTAAACAAGCCTTAATGTTCCCCAAACTATACACTAAAATTACACATAAATGCTGTTAGACTTTGAGATATGAAGATTAACTAAAACAATTTTATTAACATATAACTAATATTAGTCACCACTCACTGACTCAGAAATGGAAGACCTTTGGAAGCCAATCATCCTCTAACTTAGCTAAAAAGAATGATTATATTTGTAGGTTGTATCATTTAGACTCTGGAACCAATGAGGAATGAACTCTTTCATAAGGCTGACTTATTCAGTGTTTAACAACTCTTAACAGTTTTTAAAGGTTTTCTTTATGTTACAGGGGAAGAAAAGTAATTTTTTTCTCATTCTTCCTAGGTTCTTACTTGAAATGGATCCTTTAACAAAAGACAGAGAAAAACACAAATTTATTAGCATGTGTTTTTCATATTTACATGGGAGACACACAAGGGATGAGTGGTTCCCAAAGAGGTGACCTTGAATTCGAATTTATATTGTACCTTCAATAAAAAACAGTAAATTTTTAGAGTAATGACAAGACAACGGAAAAGGACTTTGATACTTTAGGGGTGAAATATTGGTGGGAAGGCAAATAAAAGTCAGATAAAGGCTAATTAGGAAAATCTGTTAGTGTAGATTCTTCTGGTACCCAGGCCCATTAAGGCCCAAAGTTGTCTTCAGTAATTAATCTTTGTTCCTGATAGAAGGGGGAAAGGGAAACAGGTATGCTTTGCCTTTGTAAATCTAGGTACTGCTTTTAGGTAGATGGAGTGAGGGCAAAAAGTTTTCTTGTATTTGGTCTTCTGAATGGTCTTCACCTCAATAATACTTAAGATTTTGGGTGGCATATTCGGGTCCACCACAATGACAAGACAAATTTGACTTCTCCATTGCTTCACCTACTAATTCACACACCAGTTAAGTGTCCAGAATTAACCCTAATACTATGTCAGGGAGTAGAATTAACAAGAATAAATGTGACAGTTTCCCTGCCCAAAAGCAATGTATTGTTTCATTAGGAAAAACAAAGAAGTAAGCAAATAGTGTAACAAAACATTAAAGTTCTGTGTTAAAATTCTAACTTCATGAGGGTGGGGGGCGAAGGCCATTAAGTGTGATGAGAGGTGGAACCTTTGGGTAGCAAAGGTTCTAAGAAATACTTTATAAAGGTGATGCTTGAGGTACTCCTTCTTACAAAGACCACTGTCCTCCCAACCTGGGCTCTGGATCAGCTACTCTAGCTTCCTCAAGGACTGGACTCCTTCAACCATCTTTTCCTTTTCCCAAAACAACCCTGTCTTGCTACTGTGGAACATTTAAGCAATCCAGCGTGGAGGCTGTCAATTAGTACAAAACCAGAAGTAACCGTCAAGCTTTTATTCATTTACTTGCAGGAGCACAAGATGCAAAAAGGAAGCTCCCTACTGCTCCATTTCCCTTTACAGAACAACCTAGGTGATGGCTAGGTGGCTGCAAGTGCAGGACTGGGAGGGTAGGAACACACAGGTTATTCCTGTCCCTTTTGGGGGCAGAGCTAAGAATAGAAAGAGACTGATTCTAAGTAGAAAAAATGCTTCAGGCCTCAAAGAAGGGGGCCTCCAAATGGAAAAGGCTAGGAATGCAGACATGCATATAAACATAGATCAATATCTCTAATGTACATAAATACAAACTTTCTAAACAAAATACTAGGAAATTGAATACAATGTCACATCAAAAAAGATCACTCATGATGATCAAGTTAGATTTATCCCATGTAAGCAGGAATGATTCAGCATATCCAAGTCAATAAATATAATGTAGCCCACCCAAAATGAAGGATAAAAATCATATGATTATCTCAATAGATGTAGGAAAAGCATTCAATAAAATTCAAAATCTCTTCATAACAACTCTGAACACAATAGGTACAGATGAAATTCAAAGGCTCTATCTAATAAACTCATAGCCAAAATCATACTGAATGAGGAGAAGTTGAAAGCCTTTCCTTTCAGATTTGGCACAGAGTTTCCACTCTCACTACTCTTATTCAACACAGTACTGGGAGATGTAGCCAAAGCAACTAGGCAAGACAAAAAGGTATACATACAGATAGCAAGAGAAGAAGTCTACAGATAGGATATATAAAATATTACGGATGCCATATGACGTGGATATATAACCAAACGAATGAAAGTGATGTATTAAAGAAACATCCGTACTCCTCTTCCGTACTAATTGCAGCAATCCAACAGCCAAGAAATGGAAACAACCTACATATCCATCAACTGATGAATAAAGGAAATGTTGTACATACACACAATGAAATACTAATTCAGCCACACACAAAAAAAGAATAAAATCCTAACATTTGAGACAACATATATTGAATTGGAGGTTGTTACCTTAAACAAAAATCCAGGCACAGAAAGACAAGTATCATATGATCTTGCTCATATATAGACTAAAAATGTTAGCCTCATAGGTGTTGAAAATAGAATGGTGGTTAACCCCGGTTGGGGAGAATAGAGGGATGCAAAAAGGTTGATCAATAGGTAATAACATTACATAGGAGTAAGAAGTTCTAGCATGCTACTGTACACTAGGGTAAATATAGATTAAAATTATGTCCATATATCTCAAAAAGCTGAAAGGATTTTGAATACTTTCACCATAAAGAACTCATAAATGTTTGAGGAGATAGATATGTTTGACATGACTTAACATTACTCAATGTATACGTGTATCAAAACACTGCTAATATACATAATTCTTATGTTTTCATGTATCAGTTATATATAAATTTGATTTAAACTATATCTAACACATGTTACAAACACTACAGTTATGAATATATAAAATATATGCTCAGGTTGGAAAGCTACAGTGGTAGAATTGGGGATAATTTATCCTTTTATTACAATTTTTACAATAGAACAAAATATAAGTGTTTACAAAGCAAAATGAAAATTGACATATGAAACACTAAGTTTTGAGTCCATGAGCAATAATTAAAAGATATTTAACTTAAAACTTCACAAGAATATGAATATGTTTGTGCACATGAACACCTTTGGCTCTATACCTATGTGTTCTGCATCCATGTGTTTCACATCAAATATTCAACCAACTGCAGGTCGAGAATATTTGAAAAAAATAATTACATAAGCATTGAACATGCACAGTCATTTTTTTTATTATTTCCTACAAAATACCATGTAATAACTAATTTATACAGTACTTACATTGTGTTAAGAACTGTAAATAATCTGGACATGACTTAAAATGTATGGGAAGATGTGAATAGGTTCCATGCAAATATTAAGGCATTTTACACCACGGATTCTGGTGTTTGCATGGGGTCCTAGAACCAATCACTAGCAGATACTGAGGGACACTTCTGTGTGTGTTCGTGTGTGTGTGTGTGTGTGTGTGTGTGTGTGTGTGTGTGTGTGTGTATAGACCTTTTCAGATAGAAACTGCATATTACTTAGAGGAGGGGGTGCATTTACCACTTTGAACATTTAATATTAAATGAAATATTGAAGTTTTGACTGTATTAACTCTCCAATAATAAAAACTATCTGGACTAGTAAAAAACGGTTTTAGGTTAGTAAGTCATAAATAGTAAGAATGCATTAGTGCTGGGCACCATGGTGCATGCTTATAATCCCAGTGACTGCGGAGGCTGTGGCAAGAAGACTGTGAGTTCCAGGTCAGAGGTAGCCTGCGCAACTTGGCGAGATCATACCTCAAAATAAATAAAAAACGGGCTGGTTGCAGCTCAGTGGTACAGTACTTGACTAGCACACAAAAGGCCCTGTATTGAACTCCCTGGTGCTGAAAAAAATTAACTGTATGCAATTTAGATAGTTACAGAATTTAAATAGCAGCATTATGTAAGTGGGCATAAAAACTTATACATTGGGTGTTGGGCTGTAGCTTGATGGTACAGGACTTACCCAGCATGTATGAGGAATGTTCTAGAACTGGACAAAAAAACAAAAACCCAACACATTGCTTTCTTACTAAGAGAGTAAAAACACAAAAACATGTTTCTTTTTCTAGTACTCATGGTTATATAAGAGAATATCCTTATTCCCATAATGTACATGCTAAAAAAATTATTAATAAGGATAACAATGTTTCCAATATATTCTCCTTTGCTTTAGAAAAAATACATTTATAAATAGGTACAGGGAGAAAGGGAGAGAGGGATGATAAAAACATCTAGGGACAAAATGTAAGCAATGATGAATGTGGATAAAGGGGAATAGGAGTTTCTCATCCTATTCTTGAAACATCTATACAAGTTTGAACTTACATCAAAATAGAAGAAAAAAAGCTAATTCTATTAAGTTAGCCAAAAGTTTCCATTTTTATTAACTACAATATTTTTTTACAACTAATTTTGTATCTCTTGAAGCCAATATAATTTTCCTTTCCACCCAACTACTACTGTCCTTAAGTTAATCAAATTTAACTCTAAGAAAAACAACAGTAGTCTTAAAATTTTTTTATTTGAAAAATGTAAGATTAAAAACTTCTGCACAAAGAATAAACTCCAAGAGAAAAGATGCAAATAAAATGACTATCATAATCTTTTGTTTTTTATTTGCAAGTATAAAACTGAAGAAAAACAAAAGCCTGGAACACAGCATCTGTCATATCAGAATATAAAAAGATGATCCTGGCACAAAATGAAAAAGCTCTAATTCATTTGCAAATCAAGCCTGCCGGTTCCATTTCAAGCTGGCGGTAACTGTCAAGAGTTAACAAGATAATCACTTTCAATCCTGCCTTCAATGGTACATTACACTGTTATTCCATTCAATAAGGCCGTTCTTTGGGGCACTAGATGAATGGTTTTCATTTCTAACTCACACAAAAAGTTGTGGGGGGAAAAATCCATGGGGCTTGAGAAAGAAATCCCTTTATGGGCATTTATCTGCGGTACTTGCTTTTAGGCAAAATGAGATATTTTCAAACATCAGTGTCCATTCACTTCCTCTATTCCTGTAGGCCTTTAATCCATTAAAAAAATTGGCATATGAGAAAAGTGTGAAACCAGTTTCAGTTTTTAAATTATGAGTGCACACTAAACAAAAATTCTCTATTAAAATGATTCTATGCAAATATAATAGTATTCCGTCCAAAAGACCAATCTGCTCGTCTCTTGGTAACTCAACTGACTTTCTTAGATCACTTACTTATATTTTAGGTAAAATGCAGGTGCTAAAATTTCATATTTACTTCTTGTGTTACTTGTACATGAGTATAAAAGGATAACCTTTGAAAAATCCTTCTAGGTCATTCCTGGTTCAAGGAAAATGAATTTTAGTCAAGTGCTTCTTTATAGTACTTATCAAAAGCATTATAGAACTTTTTTACTATTTCATAATTTAACTTAATTTTATAAACAAATGTAATGAAGATAACTACATAACAGTTTTTATAAAAATACTAAGACTATATAAAAATAAACATTTTGCTTTATACAAAGAAAAACAAAGTGTACAGGTTTAAATATATTTAATACTATTAAACAATTAAGTTGTCTGCAAAATATACTCTAAGAAAGGGAAAAAATATTAAAATCTCTTCCATGCCTGTCCCATATCCATCAAATTCCTCCAATGTCAAAGCACAAATTTCTAAGAACCATTTGTATATGAATTATAACTTATTACTGAGGTTTATTTAAGCAACAGAAATAATCTTTCTGCGTCTACTTCCTCAGTTAAGGAAATAATATTGCTATATATTTTTGTGTAACTCACAATCTGGAGACAAAACTTAATCATTTTCTATTTGAGATAGATAGGAATTTTTAAAACTCTTAACACAAATGTTTAAAGTCTTTATAAAATCATTACTTTAGTTTACATTGTATCCAAAAGCTTTAAGAAATTATAATACTGAATGCTTGTAACGACAAAGATTATGCACTTATATTTTAAAACTCAGATGACTTCATTAATTCAAATAAACACAAGGGTAATCCTTTATAAAAAGGAGAAGTCTTCTGACTAAATATCTTTCCATCTAACTCGTACAGTTTTTCCAAGTTCTGGTCTGACTAGTCATCCTTAAAAAGGTAAAAACTATCCTTACTCTTAAAATTTTTTAAATGGAGTAGAATAATGGGGAAAGTGATTCAGAATGTCCTGTGTTATCAGACTCGGTCATTAATATTTAAATTTTAAGTTAACATCTAAGCTAAAATTTGGTATTGTGAAAAAAATTATGAGTCTGTATATTTTATAAAGTTTTTCTCAACTTTAAGCTATATTAGAAAACTCGTAAATTTAAAGCATAAATGCCTTGAGTTTAATCCACTAAATTAAGAAAAGCTTACATGGTATTATACAATGACAGTAATGTTGAGTAAATCTTATTAATTCCAATTTTAAACTCCCACTAACAAACAAGTAAACCATACCACATCAGTGGTGATTATTAGGGTATGCTCAATAAATTATGCCTGAAACACATGATTACAATGTTTAATTTAAAACCAGTTGGGAACACCACCACCAATGCCTAAAGAACCTTGCGGGCACAAAGCGACCTGCAGAGCGGGATTCTTCTCAGAGCCTACCTTTGTGAGTCGGTCACCACACTGGGTAAAGACACTAGGGTCACCCTATCATTGTAGTACCCTAGCTCTTGGTTGGGTCTCAGGATCACAGTTAACTCAGGAGCTAGAAACCTTTGATCTCTCAGCTCTCAGCTGCTCTGCTGCAGCCCCTTTCCTCATTAGACCCCTGGGGTTTGACAGCAGCAAAGGCAGTGGGGAGTATGAGGCTTCCCCTGTACGTTACCCAGGAGGACAGCAGTAACAAGGCTGTGAGGAACAGCATACATCTGAGTGGAGATGGGTTCCAACAAGCAACCTGGTGTCCTGAATAACGTCTGCACGGGTCCCTATCCATTTCTTCTACAGACACCTGACAACAAAATCTTCTGTTCACACAAATGCAGCTGGGAGTGGAGGGTTTCTAGGAATTGACCCAGGCCCTCATTTATACTAAGCATGCATTCTACCACTGAGTTACCACCCCTAGCCCCCAAAATATGATTTTTATTTTTTTTGTTCATTCTTTTTATTTTTACGAAGAAAACTATGATTTTGTAATACTCATTTAAAAAGTAAATCTTTGCTTTTGAAATGCATCACCCTGAGTTGTCTTTAATCTTTCATTATAATATGTGAACACTTATTCCAGAAAGCATTTCTAACAAATATAAATTCTATTTTATATATCTCAAATAAAAATGTAACAAACCATTCAAATTATCATTATTATACAGTATAGACAATTTTTCATTGTAGTGAAAGTAGCTATTTGAATTTCTAAATATTTGATAATGAATTAACATATCTAAAATCAGACTCTTAATTTCTTCACTTTAAAAAATTATTCATAAATTATATTAGAAGGCAGGAAATGTTTTCTTATTTTGTTACGATTCTTGGTCTCGTATCCTCAAGGTATCAAAGGAAACAAAACAAGTATTTCATAAAGGTAACCGCTCAGGAATAAGTAAAATAAGAAATCTCTTTACTGAAAATACTAGAAAGCAAGGTGGTGGGGGAAATAAATTTCATTATCAAATGAGTGTGGTAGAAGGAAGACAATT
>VMDO01037383.1:0-14361 GCA_007922755.1 Pedetes capensis | reverse complement strand
TTTGTTTATTTTGGCCTCTCAACATAACCAACACTATGGGGAAAGAAAATAGAATAGTTTTTTAGGTGTAACTAGATACAGAAGCATTATCTACTATAGGATAGAGAGAATTTTGTGGATTATGCAACAGTTATGTTTCTTAATTGGGATTATAACACAAATGTGTGACTTTGTCAAAGTTCAGAATTTTCCACTACAATGTGTGAATTTGAAGTACTCAAATTATACCTCCATATTGCTAACAACCTTTTTTTCACACTCTCAAAGTCATTCTGCCCACAGAATAGCCTTCTGGGATCTTTCACCTTATGGACACCAATAAATATTTAGAAAAGGAGAAATTATATTGTAACTACACATCTATTGATAATGAGTAGCTGAGGGCTTACCTCTCTGCCAAACACTGTCCTTATAGTTCATATACATTATATCATTAAAAACAGAACTATGAACATTCATCACATAAGATACTGACATCTTAAATACATTAAATTAACCCCCCATACTCAATGGGCAGAAGTTGGCAAAGTAAAGGCTATTTCTGGCCTTCTAGTCATGTTTTTGTCTCCTTTACTTAGTACATTTCTAAAAGATGCTTTGTATGTAGCTACATAAAAAGAATTTATGAAAGAATGCAGTGATTGAAATGAATTGAATGAAAGAAGTGATTGAAATTGAATTGAGTGAAAGAATGAAGAGATTTTTAATTTATAAAGTTTCCATGGAAATTATGCCCATAAATAAACTGCTAAAACAAATCTTTAACTGTGTTTTTTTTAATAAATGACAATATGAAAAATAGTCTAGGAAATAAGAGAATTTAGACTAAGGACATATCTTCATTTTGATAGGTAAAGCTAAAAATTTGCAACATGATCAACATTTGATTTCTAATGGAATTCACACAATATTTCCAAGTGTTCATTAAATGCAGAGCACTGTGCAAAGATTTTGCACTTCCCAGTTAGATTAGGATAATAATTATGTGTCAAGTTGATAAGCTCTTGAATAATGAGAGTGAAGAGGATAGATCAAATCAAACTGCAATGATAACAGAATCACATACATTCAAATGAAACTTAGCTAGGGACTATGATAAGTGAATCAATATTTGTGGTTTCCAAATTTTTAATATAGTCGGGAACTTTTGGGGGTTTATTTTGTTGTTTTCTTAAAGACTGGGTGTTTGTTTTCAACTCTTTATAAGCAAATGTATAAAATGTAATTAAAAGCATGCAAGATTGGTCATGAAGAGTCAAAATTATCATCACAAGCCATTATTACTAAATAAGATTTATAATGTAAGAATAAAAGTTTTAAACATTGGCATTATGATTAACTGCTTTATTTAGTATTAAACAGACAATAAAATAATATGCCTTTATGCTTATACCTGAAGATAAACACATTTGTTTCATGAAGAAGCCTCAATAATTT
Source organism: Pedetes capensis (assembly GCA_007922755.1). Lineage (NCBI taxonomy): Eukaryota > Metazoa > Chordata > Mammalia > Rodentia > Pedetidae > Pedetes > Pedetes capensis. Next base: position 12,924 of record VMDO01037383.1, on the reverse strand, counting down.
TGTTTTCCCTCAATAAATCTAAGTTGTATTTGACATTTTTTAGCCTATTGTACATGTGGTCAATAATGAGAAAAATTTGTCAAATAAATGAATGTTGGTATATAGTGAACTATGCCAATATGGCTTTGCATTACTTGCCATGTTTTTTCTAGTCATTGTAGCACCCAAAACTTTTGAGAACATTTATAATTAGCTAATTCCTTCCAAATGTGTTTTTACTAGTTTTAGAGAGAGTGAGTCTCAAGTTACTCTGTCATATCAAACATTTAACTGACTAAACGTTTACTATCATGCAGGCAGTAACATGCTTCATGCAACTTCTTCGCTAACCTCAAGCAAGCCCCAGGTCTTTTGACACTTCAGATATTTAGATAACTACCAACGTAAACATTTACTAAAGTCATTCACACTAATATTTCAAAAGTGCAGTTCAGCTATTCTAACAATAATCTAACAAGTACAAAAGGAAAGCTGGTGGTTTTCACTTCGATTTCACTGATGATTAATGACTTTCAGCACCTTCTCATGTAGCTGCAGCCATTTTTGTGTCTTCTTTGGAAAAAAAAAGTCTATCCAGATCATAATCAAGTTCTTTATTTACTTACATCTTTGTTATTGAATTAGAGAAGTTATTTAAAGATTTTAGGTCTCATCTGACTTCATTTTTCTTGTCTTTGTTGTTCTGTCAACACTTTTTAACTTGATGGAATCCCAGTCGTCTATTTTTCCATTTGTGGTCTGAACTTTTGGTGAAATATCAAACAAATAATTATAAAACCTAATATCAAGTATATTTCCTACTATGTTTCTAAAAGTTTTGTGGTTTCATATCTTACGTTTAGGTCTTTATTACACTTTTAGTTGTATTTTGTGTATGGTGTAAGGTAAAGATTCAGTTGCAATTTTTTGGAGGTGGATATCCATTTTCTCAGCAACATTCTCATTTCCCATTGTTACTTCTTGATGCCTACAGAGAAAATTGTTGTTGTTGTTAGTCCAGTCCGACTTGATGACTCTCATCGGGTTTACATTGGCTACTGTTTGGGGGATTGTTTTGGAATGGGTTGCTACATCCTTCTCCTATTTTTGCAGTGTTGGGGACTGAACTCAGGGCCTCAGTGCAGAGAGTACAGTGCAGCACGCTACTAACTGAGCTAAACCCTGTTCATGGAGAAAATTGTTGTTATTGTAATTAGTTGACCATATATCCTTGGGTTTTTTTCGGGGGGCTATTTGGTCCATTGTTCTGCTTTCCTGCTAGTACACCATTCTTTTTTGATTACTGTAGCTTTGTGAAATAATTTTAAACCAAGAAGCATGATACCTGAAACTTTGTTTTAATTTTTCAAGATAGTATTAACTATTTGGTGCCCTTTAGTAGGTTAATATGAACTTTAGAATTTTTTTCTATTGCTTTGAAAAATGCTATTGGAATTTTGGTAGATTGCATTGAGTCTACCAGTGGATAAGTTGGATGTTTAATAATACCATTTTTTTTCTTGTTTTTTTTTTTTTTTTTTTTTTTTTTTTTTTTTTTTTTTTTTTTTTTTTTTTTTTTTTTTTTTTTTTTTTTTTTTTTTTTTAATATTTAGGAGTTGAACCAGGCCCTCACATATACTTCGCAAGTGCTCTGCCACTGAGCTGCACCCCCGGCCCATTTTTTAAAATTTTGTATTTTGAGACAGGGTCTCATTAAGTTACACAGGCTGCATCTGGCCTTTAACTCAACATGCTCTTAACTCTGTCTCTTAAATTACTGAGATTACAGATGGGCATAACCATGTCCATCTCAATATTAATTTTTCTGTTTATTTACACAAGGTGTCTTTCAATTACTAGAAACATTTCACTACTTTTATTGATGCTTTAAGTTTTCAGTGTACAAGGTATTAACTTCCTTCAATATATTTATTCTTACTTATTTTATTCTTTCACTTTCTAAGGTGGATATTAATCAAGCAACAATTGGTAACAAGTCCTATCAAGAACGTAGAGAAAAGAGAAATCTTGAATACTCTTACAGTTATGGAAAATAATAGGGAAGCATCTCAAAAAATTAGATAAAACTACTCTATTACCCAGCAAACCTCTTTGGGTATTTAACCAAAATCAATGAAATTATCCCATGGAAGAAATGTTTAAATATTTACTGCAGTGTTACTAACAATACCAATATACAAAAAACCTAAGTATCCATCAGTGCATTAATAAAGAAAGTGAGATATATGCCTGCAATGGGATATTATTCAGCCATTAAGAAGGAGATAGTGGTATTTGCAACATGGATAATCCTGGAGCACATTATGCTAAATGATATTATCCAGACACAAAAATAAATGCATGAAAGTGATCTCATTTTTATGTTGAATAAAAAAGTCCAAAAGAAAATCAGAAAGAAATAGAGTAGAACTGTGATTACCAGCAGCAGAGCAAGAAGAGAAAGAAATGAAGAGAAGTAGGTCAAAGGCTACAGATATGCAATTGTGTATAACTGGTATTTCTGGAGATCCAAGGTGAGGCATGAATACTATATTTCATAATATTTTATTGAGTTCTGAAAAAAAGTTGCCCAAGTACTTTTGACACAAGAAAATGTAGTTGTGGAAAGTGATTGATATGTTAATTTGCTTAACTCTAGTAATCATTTCACTAGGTATGTGTATATCAACATCCACATGTTTGTCAGCTTGTTATGCTGTGGGGGCTTGCATGTTGCTGTGATGCTAAAAGTTATCTCCCCAGTATTTCAGGTACCTGCAGGGCCAACCATGGTGGATAGGTTTTAACTAAGCTTCCCCAGACAAGACAGACTAGGGAGAAGGACCCAGCAACCCACATCCTAAACAATCGGCCATTGAAAACTCTATGATTAGCAGAGAAGCACTGTCAAATATAGTGCCATAAAATGAACCCTCCAGGTTGGAAGGCATTTAGGAGATGACTGGGGAAGAGTTGCCTCCTCAAAGTAGAGTCCACCTGATAGAATAAATACCCTGGGACCTCCTTTTGTTGATGTAGCTTAACTCAAAATGACTGCAGTGACTGCAACAATAGATCCAACAACAACAACAAAATAAATAGTAAAACAAAAATATAAGTAAAAACATAAGGACCATGTATTGGCTAGCATTTCCTTCTGTAGATAAGGTCACTATGAGTTGGTCCCAACTCCATGGCACCAGCAACAGCAATAGCAATATGTATATCAAAATAGCATATCAAAATTTCAAAATAGCATGTATACCAAAATAACATCTGCCTTAGTTAAATATAATAAAGAAAAAAAAGAAGAATTGGACATCTAAAATATTCACCATTAACAATGGCACAGTGACATTTAGAAGAATAATTTAGGACAGTATTCATAAAGGTGATCACTATAGATTTTACTGTATATAGATCTACTCTAAAAAGACAAAGGCTGTGGGAATCTCTAAAATATTTTACAGAATCTTCACTTCTTTAATACTGAACTTAACAATGAGGGTGTGTTTTTAATATAGAAGATATGCAACTTATCTCTATTTGCAAAAATAAAACTCATTTCTCATATTTTCCATACTAATTAAGAGAATGAAAATCAATGTAAAATGTGGACTAACGGGAAAGTTATGCTTTGAAATGCTGACAGCTTGTGTTTTTTTCTTAATGTCAGAAACACAGTAACACAGTCTCTGCTGAAGTACTTTCAAGAAAATTACAGATGTCATAATATGGTGAGAGAATTAACATTAACATAAGTTTAATCATAATGCATTCTGTTACAGCTAAGTTTTCAATAGTTTTGGGTCAATTTGCCCTATAGGAAATGGTCATTCTTACTGTAGGAACTCCTCCTTGCCCTTTAAAAAATCTACATACTACAAGCTGGACAGAAATAATTGCAGATCATATGCTCCATTACATTACAGAGAAATTGCCTTATTTCTTCAGACTATCATTTTTTTCCAAACGTAAAGGTATGAAAATAAATTGACTTTTCCATGAATTTATATAAAATGTATTTCAAAGATATGTATATTTCAAAAGGTATTGCATCTAATGAGTAATTGAATATTAATACCTGCTCAAGATAATCACTGGCATTTTAAACTTTTGCAGTTTAGGGAAAATATTTGAAATGGAAGCAGCTATTTTCCATTTTTTATAAAAACATTAGAAAAGAACCATAGAAATGAATAGTTTCTTATAATAGAAATTTTTATTGGAAAATTTTTATGTATAACTTAATGGGTTTCATTCTGATATGTATTTCATTATGGCATTTCCATATATTCATTTCATTGTACATTGCTCACATAACTTCCCCCTTACCCTCTCATGACCCCCTCCCCTATCCTCACCCATGCCACTGATGATCCCCTTTCTAGTTGCATCTCATTTTGTGGGAATATTTATCCACATATGTGCATCCCAATTTTGATTTAAGTCCAAACATTTTTCTATAGTGATCTATATTTTTACATTCTCAGCAGTATTGCATGAGTGGTCTAGTCTGTTTGCATTATTGTCATCCTTTGGTATTATTGGTATTACTACTATTATTATTTCCTGTACTAATAAAGTTATGTTGTTTACATTGAGGTTGACCTCTCTCCCTTCCTCCCTCCTCATTGGCCTTCCTCCCCCTCCTATCTTCTCCCATCTTTGCTTCCAGTTGCTAGATCCTTCTCTCCTTCTTTACACTCCTTAAATTGTCCTTTCTGCACTAAGTTTGATTGAGATTTTTATTATGTTTCCATTTATGTATAGGACTTTTCCTTTTTTTAAGTTTGATTCTGCTCCCACATATGAGTGAGAGCATATAGTATTTTGCTTTTTAGGCTTGTGTTTGTTCACTTAAGATGATTTTCTCCACTTCCATCCCTTTTCTTGCAAATGACATTATTACATTTTTTTAATTGCTGAGTAGTATTCCATTGTGTATACGTACTATAATTTTGTGTCCATTCTTCTATTGATGGGCAGGTTGGTTGGTTCCAAATCCTTACGATTGTGAAAAGTGCTTCATTGAATATGGAGATGCAGGTGTCTCTGTGGTATGATGACTCATCTCCTTTTGGATATGTTCCCAATAGTGGTATAACTGGGTCATATGGTAGATCTATTTTTAGTTTTCTGAGGTACATCTATATTGATTTCCAAAGTGGTTGAACCAACTTACAACCCCACCAGCAGTGTAAGAGGGTTCTTTTTTCTCCACAATCTCACCGGAATTCGTTTTTATTTATTAATCTTGGCCACTTTTACTGGAGTAAGGTGGAATCTCAGGGTTGTTTTGATTTGCATTTCCTTAATGGCTAGGGATATTGAGCATTTTTTCATGTGTTTCATGGCCTTGCAAACTTCTTCATTTGAGAACTGTCTGTTCAGTTTCTTTGCCCACTTGTGTATTGGGTCATTTAGTCACCTGATTTTTGATAAAGGACCAAAATAGGTAAATTGGAGAAAGGATAGCCTTTTCAATAAATGGTTCTGGGAAACTAAGATATCTGCTTGCAGAAAAATGAAAACAGACCCACACCTCTCAATATGCATGAGTTAACTTGAAATGGATAAAAGACCTCAACATAAAACTGGAAACTTTAAAATTACTAGAAGAAAAGATAGTCAATATGCTCCAATATATAGGGACAGGAAAATATGTCCTTAATAAGACTCTAATTGCTTGAGAAATCACAAGTATAGGTAAATGGGATTACATGAAGTTAAAAAGCTTCTACACAGCAAAGGAAACAATCAACAGAGTCAAGGAAGTTCCCATTGAATGGGGGAAAATCTTCACATCCTATACATCAGACAGAGTACTAATTTCCAGAATTTATGAAGAACTCAAAATGCAATTCCCAAGAAAACAAATAATCCAATATAATAGAAATTTTATGCCACTGTGACTCCACTGAAGGAATCACACTTCAGGAGGGAAATATAAAAAGATACACCTAATCAATAACGCTTTCCTTTATAGGTTTGTATAATTACATGAAGTACCAAAAGAGGAAAAATAATTTGCAAAGTTATTCAATTCTTGATAGTAGGACAGCAAGAGATGAAACAAATTGCCCTAGAAATGTGTCCCAGTATTATTTCCTAGTAATTTCTAATTAGTTCTAAGTAACTCTATCTTTCCCTCAAGTGGAAACTTTAAAGAAACACATATTTGAGGTTCAAGATATGACATCACTCATGTCATTTCTATTATAAGAATCAAACACTCTAATTTTCAGTGGTACAGTGCATTCTTATCATGTGTAAGCCCCTGGATTTCATTGTTAGCACACACATGTGCACGTATACACACACACACACACACACACACAAGACTAGGTAACATAGCAAGTATTCACTTTTCATGAAGACTTTTCCTTTTAAATATGTAGAAATTATTCATAAACTATACAAATATTGGAAATGAAATGGGCTCCAAACATGGAATCAGGGCACACTGCAGTATCCATGCTGAAACTGCGTCTGCTTTGTCCTGTTTGCAGGAGTAGGTAGATGGATTCAGGAATTTAGTGAAGATAAGGAAAAATAATCACTCTCACTTCTTGAAAGCAAGGAATGGGGGGTGCATAAATGAGGTAAGAAAAGCTCCCCTTTGTGAAAGAGAACAAAACCAGGTATTGCAGAGATGTGAAGTGAGACAGCAGGACAATGGCCCACCAAGTTGCATTAGAGCCAAGGGAAAATGAGAAATGGGTAACTTGATATTCACTGAGCAAACTGTCTTCACATATTTTGGCCCACAAACAAAAAGTAAATTAAAGCTCAGTGATAAATAAATATTATTATTTATAAAGCCCCAAATTACCCAATCCATTCTCTAGTCATTGTCAATCCTCATAAATCCAGAATTATGGGATTACTGGAAGGATTGTTCCCCCAAAACAATAATCCAGTATAATAAAACTTGTAAAAAATGGTGGCACGGTGGGCACAAGGGTACACACCTGTAATCCCAGCAACTCCGGAGGCAGAGGCAGGAGGATCATAAGTTTGAGACTGAAGGCAGTCTTTGTAACTTAGTGAGACCCTGTCTCAAAAGAGTGAAAAACTGGGCTGAGGTGCAGCTCAGTGGTAAGCACTTGCAAAGCATGCAAGCGTGAGGCCCTGGGTTCAACCCCCAGTACTGAAAAAAAAAAAAAAGAAACAATATCTTCATTTAAAGTTTTCATATTTTGTTATGAATATTTCCCATCAATTTTGATTTTTAAATGCCAAATTAAATATTATCTATCTTGATTACTAACACATTGGCACTTCCTTAAAATTGAGACTGAAAGAGAAGTGTCTCAATGTCTTTTCTTATTCTTTATCCTGGCCCTGTAGTAGAATATACACATAATCATATAATCATTAAATACATAATGTTCTTTGCTGACTTTTTTTTTTTTTTGCTGGCTGGGGGTTGGACCCAGGGCCTCACACCTGCATGCTCTGCAAATGCTGAACCACTGAGCTGCACCCCCAGCCCATTTTTCTTTTTACTTTTTGAGACAGGGTCTCGCTAAGTTATGCAGACTGCCTCTGGTCTCAAACTTGTGATCCTCCTGCCTCTGCCTCCTGATCCACTGGGATTACAGGTGTGCACGACCGCACCTGGCTTTGTTAGAAACTTTTAAAATGGAAAAATCATGGAGTCGGCCCTGATTTTTTGACTCTGTAGTATCTCCATTAATACTATGAGGCAGGAGTTCAGAAATGACCTTCTCTTGAACATTAGATTACCATGGTGTGACAGCAAGTAGATCAAGGTTAGTAGTACACTTGCATAGTTGCGGGAAAACTAGTGTACTTTGGTTTTTTTCAGTCTCTTGGTGTAGTATATGGCTTTCATTCTCATTTTACAAAACAGTTCTTCAGACATTGCACCAAAATTCCAAGGAGTAAGACCAGGGGAAGGAAGAAAAGAAGAGACACTTCCCCTTTTTTCTTCCCTTAAGGTCAGAGCCCTCATGCCAATTGGCTAGACTATGCTCATCAGACCACAACTGCCTAGGTGTTGGAAGATATAGCATATGATCCACATTCCAGCTGGCCATGTTCACAGCTACAATACCAGTGCTGTGTTATTACTCAACAGAGAAAGTAGATCTCTGGCACAACCAGCAATCAAGGTCACAAAGTTTGAACAAATAAATTAATAACATGTATTGATAAATCAACTAAATATAAAATATTTGTGCAACGGCTAATAAAATAAGACTAGAAGCAACTAAAAAAATGGGAGATAGTATACTCAATGGGAGTTTAAAGTATGTATGATGTAAAGCAGGAAAACATTTAGTAACAAGAGATTTAAGCAAATAAAAAGGATGGATTTTATAGCTATACAGAAAATTATGTACTTTGTATATATTACTTTCAAGACACCAAGTAATTATCATGAAAAGTAACCACATTCTAATTTAACGTAGATATATTGGCAATTTTCCATGTACCTAATCATACATATAATTAAAAATACAGGCAGAGTGCATTGGTGGTACATGCCTGTAATCCCAGAGATTCAGGAGGTGGACATGGAGGATGACAAGTTAGAAGCCAGAGGCAGCCTTTGTAAACTCGCAAGACCTTGTCTCAAAATAAAAATTTAAAAAATGGGCTGAGTATGCAGCCCAATGATAGAGCTCTTGCAATGTATGTGCAAAGCCCTGGGTTCAACCCCAACTACCACACACACATCATATAATTAAAAAGTATCTGTCTGAAGAAAGTAATGCATGATATGTAAATTCCAGCACAGCTAAATACCCCTGAAAAAAAGACATTAAAAATAGAATTCAGACAGAAGCAATGGGGCTCCAATGTTAGTAATTGCTAGAGGTTATAGAAGGACTATGACTATCAATGTAGAAATCCCCAGAAAAAAGGTTGCCTGAAGTTGATGGTCTTGCCTTGCCTACAGTGTATAACTTTGGTTTGTTGTTGTTGTTGTTGTTAAGTGCTGTCGAGTCGGTATCCGACTCATAGCGACCCTCATAGGGTTTTCAATGGCTGACTGTTTCGGGATTGCCTTGGGAGTGGATTGCCAGGTCCTTCTCCCATTTTTTGCGGTGCTGGGAATTGAACTCGGGTCCTCAGAGACTGCAGCGCAGCGCTCTACCCACTGAGCTAAATCCCAGCCCATACCTTTGGTTTAGCAGGGGGAAAGTATGGCATATAGTCATAGGAACTTCTCTAGAACCAGTTCTCTTCGTTGTTGTTGTTGTTGTTGTTGTTGTTGTTGTTAGGTGCTGTAGAGTTGGTATCCCACTCATCGAGACCCTCATAGGGTTTTCAATGGCTGACTGTTTTGGGATTGCCTTGGGAGTGAATTGCCAGGTCCTTCTCCCATTTTTGCAGTGCTGGGAATTGAACTCGGGACATCAGAGACTGCAGCACAGAGCTCTACCAACTGAGCTAAATCCCAGCCTGTTCTCTTCCTGGAGATAGGAAATAAAGGAATCGCACAGGCAAGACATGTATTCAGAATGAAGTGGTCTTTATATCAGTAGGTAAAAAATTATCATCATCTTTGACTAGTGAGATGTAAGGAGAAACAATTCATCCTCAAAACCATGAAGCAAAAGGAAAATCACAATTAACTTGTGCCTGGTGGAAATAATTTTATAAACTGATATTCCTACAAATAGATAACCTAAGGAAAGTCCACCTTCTATAACAATGATCGCTCAGTAAAACAATACAAAGTCCCTGTAAGGAAAAGGGAATTAAAAACAAATTATCCCCCCAAAAAAACCCAGTAGTAGAAACTTTTTCTACAGTTTGATGAAATGGTATATAAAAATAGTAGGCTTAAATCAATAATCACTTCTGTGAATCAATGGAACAAATCAGAAGCATAGAAATCAAGAAAAAAATAGTAAAATATTAGTGAAAAAATGTGATTTAATGATCTCAGGAAAAGTGAATTTCCTTCACTCAACAGATATTTTCTTCATTGAGAAGGTAATATGTGACAGGCACTATTTGAGAACAGTATATTAGGAAACAAAATAGACAAAGGCCACTGTCACAGAGTTTACATGATGGTGGGAGGACAAAACGGATAACAAAGTATACATACCAGCTATGTAAATTATGTGCAGTGGAAGGATGCAAGAAGTAAGATGGAAAACAGCATGGTTACAGCAGGGTGAGATTTGGGGGCTGACAATGAGGTTGAGCTATTGAAGAGGTGAGATTTGCATATAGATATCAAGGGAATGAGGGAATTTGCCAAGCAGAGAATCACAAGAAAACATTCAAGCATTGAAACCAACTGAAACAAAAATCCAAAGGCAAATAAATGTGTATCCCTTAGCTCCTTATAGTCCTCAAGCTCTATATAGAAAATAGTATCTACTCTAAAAGTTTTATAATAGCTTCTATGTTAGCAAAGAGAAACATAATTATAAGAATCCCCACTCAGGAAACCCAAAGCTACGGCTTTCACCTAGGTTTGTACTGTGTCCCTCCCCCACCCCTTGGTTGTCCTTTACCAGTTGAGATGTAATTTAGTACTTTTTAAAATTAATTAATTTATTTATTGCTGTAAACAATGTTTACTGACAGTACAGCTGACATTCTAATTTCTTATAACAAGAAGAAGGCAAATTCACGGTCTATTTTTGTTGAAAGTGGAAGGGAGAGGAGAAATTTTCTTTTTCTTTACTCATATCTACCACAAATAATGATTCTGTGTTTGTAGATACATTCCGAGGCTTTTTAAAAGGGTGATTCAAGACACCCCAAAACACAGTCACCAAATTTGTGATTAAGGGCCCAAATAAAGAGTTTGTTTAGGGGTTACCTTCTGACTTCTGGCATAAATGTGTCTAACTGAAATGTCAACCTCACTTTCTCTAAAGGACCTATCAATAAAATGACATCAGCCCACTCTTTACTCAAACATTGTCATTTTCCGCCACAGTCCAGCTGCAGACTAGATTAAATGCAGGGTCTCCCAAAGGCAGATGAGGAGTTGGCGATTGAGTAACAGCAGACACAGCAGCTCAGAGGCAGTGTGAATCTGTTCTGTTTATTTCCCAAATAGCTCAGCCTTATATACAGAAACTAAAATTCACTAAACCATATGGAAGGTTAGAAAAAGGACAAAGGGAATTGGTAGCATTGATGGATTACAACAAGGTTTTGTTAATAATCATTTCATTAGATTATCACAAAAGTGTTACATGGTGATCAGAGTAAGAGATAACTTAGAGACAAATTGTGTTTACTTGGATCTAAAATGACCCGAGCATTTGTGACTATGTTTATGTTCCACATCTAAGTTATTGATTACTCTATTTTTAGTGGGAGCTAGAGGCAATTTAACTGTTATAAACTACTCTGAACTTATGTGGGAACTAGGAGTAGTTTAACTATTGTAAATCACTCTATTCTTATCTGGGAACTAGGGGCAGCTAAACTATACTAAATATGTCACCCTGTTGACTTCACAATAAGAAAAATGGGTGTTCTATCTTATCAGGTTGTTTTGCTTGCTGGGTTGGATGTTCTGACTTACCAGATCGTTTTGCTTGCTGGAGGGCCATTAGTATTGAAACTTTGGTTTGTGTTAACTCAAGGAGTTTAAGCTGTTGGAAGTCATGTAAGAATTCTTTTATTTATTCTTTTATTTATTGATAGGGAGGCTTTTTTAGCTCCAAATTTGAATGAGCACTGCTCAGGGAGTCAGAAGATTATACATTTACACTTATTACTTGTTTTTCATTAGTAATTCCCAGAAATTTACTATATGAAGAAAACAGTGACCAATTCAAATTTAGGAAAAATAAAAGGCAATATTCCAAGTCCCTTTCCATGAAGAGACCCTTTTTTGAGGTACTCTTCCCCTCTTGGTGGACTTTCCCATCAAAAGCTTTGAGGTACTTTTTCCCCTCTTGGTGGATTTTCCCTCTGATGCCTTTTAAAGGCACCCTTCTTCATGTGGGGACTCAGTCTACCCATCATGAGTGGAAACGGACCTGGCAATGTTCTATAGAATACTGGGGCTGGGATTTAGCTCAGGTGGTAGAGTGTTGCTCTGTGCTCTCTAAGTCCCTGCGTTTGAGCCCTAACACCACAAAAATGGGAGAAGGACCTAGCAGCCCACTCTTGAAAACAATTCTGAAAAACTCAGCCATCAAAAACCCTATGGTCCTCACTATGGGTCAGACCCAACTTGACAGCATCTAACAACAGCAACATAGAATACTGAGATGAGGAAGCCCACTTTAAAATAAATGGCATCATATATCATCAAAGTTCATCTAAGTATAAAGAAAAATAGCAATAGCATACTCAGGAATTTCTTCTGTAGCTAAAGACACCGAAATTTCAGGAACCTTATTTGAAAGTCTCCCTAACTATTCCAGGGAATTGCTCTGTCAACAGCGAGTGTCTATGGGTGTAGGGGGGGATGCACATATATATTTTAAAGAGAAATATCCCATAATTTATAGGAGCTTCATATTCTAATTTTTCTCAATGGTATTTTTAGTGTATTTAAGGAGAGAAAAATAAGATATCGTCCAAAGCACTAAGCAAAATACCATGAGCTATGTTAACTTACCACAATTGTTGTTAGGTGCAGTCACATTGGTATTTGACTCATAGTGACCCTATATACAACAGGTGAATCAGTATTGTTAGTACTTCTCTGGTATACATATGGTTTTCAATGGCTGATTGTTTTTTGGGAATGGGTTGCTGGGTCCTCCAGCTTACCACAATAGATATAACAAAAATAGAAACTTTAACTGGGATCATCATTGGTTTATATGAATTAGAATCCATAGTGATTTCCCAATTTCTATCTCTGTTCTGGATAGTCTAAGAGTAGATGAAATAGGGCTCTTCTGGGGATAAATTAACCTTCAAAGATTAAATTTTTTCTTTCTTTCTTTCTTTCTTTCTTTCTTTCTTTTTTTTTTT
>VMDO01037382.1:0-14358 GCA_007922755.1 Pedetes capensis | reverse complement strand
TGAGCCTTCTTCCTTGTTTCCAACCTTTGCATTCCAGTCACCAGTGATTATCAGTATGTCTTGATTGCATGTTTGATCTATTTCAGATTGCAGAAGCTGATAGAAGTCTTCCCTTTCTTCATTTGTGGCCTTAGTGGTGGGTGCATAAATTTGAATAGTAGTCATATTAACTGGCCTTCCTTGTAGGCGTATGGATATTTTTCTATCACTGACAACATTGTATTTCAGGACAGATCTTGAAATGTCTTTTTTGATGATGAATGCAACCCCATTTCTCTTTAGTTTATCATTCCCAGCATAGTAGACCATATGATTGTCTGACTCAAAATGGCCTATGCTGGTCCATTTTAGCTCACCGATGCCTAGAATGTCAATGTTTATGGGATCCATTTCTCTTTTAACAATTTCTAATTTTCCTAGATTCATACTACATACATTCCATGTTCCAATTATTAATGGATGTTTACAGTTGTTTCTCCTCATTTTGAGTCGTGCCACATCAGCCAGTTGAGCACCCTGGGGTTTTATTCCATTTCCGTCATTACGGTAGACTCTACTTGGAGGAGGCAACTCTTCCCCAGTAGTGTTTTGAGTGCCTTCCTACCTGGGGGTCTTGTTTTCCGGCACTATATCTGACAGTGTTTCTTTGCTATCCATAGGGTTTTCAATGGCTAGTTGTTTCGGGAGTGGCTTGCCAGGTCCTACTCCCTAGTCTGTCTTAGTCTGGAAGCTCAGCTGAAAACCTGTCCACCATGGGTAACCTGGCTCATGTCTGAGGTTACAGTGGCAGAGCTCTCAGCCTCATCGCAACACGCAAGCCCCCATAGTGCGGCAAACTGACAGACGTGTTCAGTGGTATTAGTTCTTCTTTAAAGATCTCGTAGGATTCTTAAGTGAATTTGTACAGCATTGGACTTTGTTAGGAGTCTATTACTGCTTCAATCTTATTGCTCATTATGAATATTTTAATGTTATTTATATCCTATTTATTTAATTTTAGTAGATTACCTGTGTTAAGGGATCTATCCATTTTTTCTAGATTTTCCTTTTTTTTTTGGAAGATAACTTTTCAAAGTATTCTGTAATGATCTGGATTTCATTGAAATCTGTTATAATGTTACTTTTTATATCTCTAATTTTATTAATTTGTATCTTCTTTCTTTCTTAAAGCTTTTAATATTGATAAAGAAGAAAAGTTGACTAGAGTGGAATCATTAGTAAGGTAGGAACAAAAAACAAGTGAGCATGGTATATTAAAAATGAAGTGTGAAAAGAAATAATGAAGTACAAACTATGCCCAATGCTTCAAATAAGTCAAAAATTAAAATTCTCAATTCAATGAGGCAGTTATGGAGTTACTAATGCTCTTAGGATAAAGAATGGAATGATTGAAGCAAAAGCCTGATTTGAATGGTTTTGGATGGCAATTAAAATAGAAATAATAGAGCTCATCAGTAAAAATAGTACTTTTAATAAATTTTGTTCTAAAAAAGCAGAAAAGTGGGACATAATCTGGTAGACAAGTGGAGAAATAACATCATAGTAATTTCTTATAAAACTGGAAAGACAATATTGTATTCCTATGATGAAGATTAAAATAAAGAGGAAAAGTTAGTGGTGTAAGAACGAGGGACAATTATTGGAGCCCGTTTTTAAGTAACTGAGAAAGGATAATATCTAGTGTGTAAATAGAGAGATTGGCTTCATATAAAGCACAGATGGTTCACTATAGTAACAGGTTGGAAGGTAGATAATTTGAGTGCAGATGGTAGAGGGTTGGTAAACAAAATTGTGGGAGTTTAACAAATTTTGCTTCGGGTTTTTAAATTTTTTTTCAGTGAAGTAGGAAAAGTTCACCAACTTAGAGCAAGGGAGAACATATGTGGTAGAGTTTTATGATGAAGAAAAAATGAGAAAGAAATTGAGACAAATATTAGGATACATGGTTAAAGTTTATAGAAATGCCACATAATCTGTGTGCATGTAGAGATCACTTCATGACTGGGATCATGATTAAAATTGGAGCTTATTGATGCGACTTTTCTTCCCTCCTACAACCACATTTGGTTGCCTAGGAATGGTTTTGGAGTAGGCTGAATTATATTTAGTCTGAGCTGTGATCTTAGCAAATGACCATGGTGATGCAAGACTTTCTCTGAGGGTAGGGAGACTGAGGATATTTGCAGGGAAGTGACTATGATCCTGTAATTCTGAATTTATCTGAACAAGTAGAAAAGAATCAAGCATATCGAGATAGCACAATGACTGTGTTAGTGGGCAAAGGGCTGTGGAGTTAAGTTACTAGAGGGTGTGAGGAAGCTATGTAAGGATTTGGCAGTCCTGAGTGAAACACACTAAATGAAAATTCAAAAGGATTATAGTTACTAGAGAATAAAATTTGTGTGATATGACTGTGGGTGTGTGTGGTATAGACTGTGATGCACAAGTCCACTGAAGGAGAGTTAAAGGGAATGAGAAGATAGAGTGTGGGGAAGAACATTTGTTTGTATGTCAAATTACTGAGAATTAAGATAGGAGTCATACTGCAAACATTAGCAGTGATATCAAAACAGAAATCCTTGAGAAATGTAGAGGAAGAACTCAGGGTTAACAAACATTTTATGTGATACAGTCTTTGAGTTGTATTATGGTCATTAGAGAAAATTTTATGCTTCTCACAAAATTTCTCAATATCTTAATATTTTTACCAGAATTGTTTTTAAGTTCTTTTTCACCTTCCTTCTTATCTTCCTTCTTTCCTTTCATTCTTTCTTTTATATTTTCTTGCAAAACTAAATTTACTATGGCTTGGCTTTTTGCGGTATAACTTTTAGGGTCTTCTGGATTATTTTCTGCTTTTAAGATTTTAATATACTATTCAATGTTTTTAATGTAGATCTTTGTGTGTGAAGATTCTGAACATTTGAAGTCTTGAGGATAGTTTGAATGTACAATCACACGTGATTATTTATTTGATTAAATAATGCTGTATAGAATTAATTTGGTTTTCTTTAATATTTTAGTACTGTCATTTTATTACTTTTTTGATATTTAGTATTTAAAGTTCATATATATATGTATATATAGATTTTATTCTTCTTTAGTTGATATGCATTTTATCTTTAAAGTTAAAATGAAATTTGTTTCTTACAGTCTTTCAGTATATTGAAATGCATCTAGGTTTGATTTTGCTTTATCTCTCCTATTATAAATTCTGTAAACACTTTCAATCTGAGTTTTTCCTCCTATCTTGATTCCAATAAATTTATTATCATCATATTCTCAAACAATTCCCTTTCTAATTTTTGTTCTTGTGTGATAGTGATTATCCACATGGTGTCACTTCTATATTCTATACAGTTTTTAAGTTTTATTTTGATTTCCTTATGATTTTATACTGCCTTCTATTGTGCCTCCACTCTCATTTTTATATGCAAGCAATAATATTACTGTTAAGTATGAGATATTTATCTCCTTTCCAGTCCTTACATAATAAAATATTTATTTTTCATATCTTAGTGTACTGACTAGTAACCTTCAGAAATTACTATATGAAATGAATTATGTTAACAAAGACTATTAGCTTAACTTAAAAATTTGAATAAGTGCTAATATTATGTCTCTGTGTAATCTCTTAATATTGAGAATCACAATAATATATATTTTTAATATCTAATCTCTTTAGATTCATGGAGTAAATCTAACTTGATGAATATTTGAAGACACAGGTCTGAATCTATTTCAAAATTTTTACATACAATTATATATTCAATGTGATGTATGCTGTGGTACATTTTGTAGGACCAAAGCACTCAGTCCCATAGGTACTGGAAATGTTGGCTATTACAACCTCAGTGTTGAGTATTTTATGGAGATTTTATGTGGTACATGTAAACTGGATCTCTTAAAGTTATGTCTCCACCCAGGGACTGCTTCCAACAAATAATCAATCAATATGAGGATACAAAGTCATAGACCCCTTTCTTTGATTTTGGACAACTTGAATGGATCATCTGAGCTCTATATTAACAATTGTTGTTGTTGTTAGGTACCTTCGAGTCAGTATCCTGACTCATAGCGACCCTCATAGGGTTTTCAATGGCTGACTGTTTTGGGATTGCCTTGGGAGAGGATTGCCAGGTCCTTCTCCCATTTTGGGGATGCTGGGAATTGAACTCGGGACCTTAGCGACTGCAGTGCAGCGCTCTACCAACTGAGCTAAATCCCAGCCCCATATTAACCATAAAAATACCTAAAATTTCCTTTACAAATGGGTCAACTTTTCCCACATCCATCCTGCTATTGTCATTCCTTGGAGTTTTTCCTGACAACTCCTTACTTTCCCCTACACTTAACACTGATAGAAAAAGATGCAATGTTGCCTCTGATATCTCAATCACTTAGTAATTTGGAGGAAAGTGTAAATTTTAAGAAGTACTATGAATTGGATGCTTCTTGCTGAGTGATATCATAGAATTGAATGAAAACTTAAACGTTCCTGCAGCTATACCACTGTGGCATCCAATCATGTGGTTAGATCTCTGAAGCTAAGCAGGGTCCAACCTGGTTAGTACTTGGATAGAAGACCACCTGGGAAAATCAGGTGCTGGAGGCTTGAGAGAAGGACCCAGCAACCTACTCCCAAAAAAACAATCAGAAATTGAAAGTCCTATTAATAGTAGAGAACCAGGACAACAGTTTTTTGTCTCTTTTACATAGAGTCACTGAATCGGACACCGACTCTGCACCTAACAACAACAACAACATTTATCAATTTAAGGTAGTGAGTGAACACCAAAATTTCATGTGCAGCTTGAAGACAAAAGATAAGCTGAGGACTGGATTTCAGAGGCTTATATAAAAGTTTTATATTTCTTGATAAGGTTGAATTTCAGTTTTTCCATATGTGCTATACAAAAATCAAAGGCCTAGAAAGGAGTAGAACCCAGAAATGTGTGGTGAGAATGACTGATTGGTTCAATCAAATATCTTTGATCCCTGACACTTGGGTCAATCCTCTCAAACATAAGTGCTATAGAAGTTGTCCACATCTCTCCAGTATAGCTCTTACCCAATTGCTAATTGAAAATGATGCTGAGATCCATGTATTAAAAAATAAAATACAATAAAATCCAGTATCAACACACTATCTCTTAGTTTATCTTATGTTAATATTCTTATCTCATTCACTGTGTGCATTATTTATTAATTTCATCAGACCAGTTTTCTTTTTATTGGAAATTTTAAATGTACAACTTAGTGGATTTCATTATGACATGCATTTCATTGTGACATTTCCATAAATGCATTTCATTGTACATTACTCACATAACTTCCCGCTTACCCTCTCTACCCTCATCCCCTATCTCCACTCCCACAACAATCTCCTTTCTACTTTCATGTTTTTCTGTGAGAATATTTATCTATATGCATGCAACCCAATTTTAAGTACAAATTTTTTCTATACTGAGATACCTTTGTACATTCTCAGAGGTATTAGATAAGTGATCTAGTCTGTTTACATTGTTACCTGCCTTTGGCATTATTGATATTATTATTATTTTTTATTTTAGCTATTCTTGCAGTTTTTTCTATCTTCTCCCTTTTTTCCCACTATACTTATAAAGTTATGCTCTTTACCTTGAGATTGAAATCTCCCCACTTCATACCTCCTCTTTGGCCCTCCTCTGCCTCCCATCTTCTCCTATCTTTGCTTCCCTCTGTTAGATCCCTTCCTCCTTCTTTCTACTCCTTAAATTGTCCCTTTTATGCTAAGTTTAATTGATCTTGTTACTATGTTTCAATTTATATATTGGGTTTTTTCCTTCCTTTAAGTTTGATTCAGCTCCCACATATGTTTGAGAACATATGGTATTTTTCTTTTTAGACTTGTATTTGTTCACATAAGATGATGATTTCCAATTCCATCCATTTTACTGCAAATGACATTATTTCATTATTTTTTAAGTTGCCGAGGATTGTTCCATTTTATATATGTACCATAATTTTTTTACCCATTCTTCTGTTGATAGGCATGTTGGTTGATTCCATATCCTTGCTATTATGAAATGTGCTACACTGAATATGGAGATGCAGGTGTCTCTGTGGTATGATGACTCATCTCCCTTTGGGTATATTCCCAATAGTGGTATAATTAGGTCATATGGGAGACCTATTATTAGTTTTTTGAGGAACCTCCATATTGATCTCCAAAGTGGGTGAACCAATTTACAACCCCACCAGCAGTGTAAGAGGGTTCCCTTTTCTCTACAGCCTTGCCAGCATTTTTTGTTATTTGTTTTATTGATCTTGGCCATTCTTACTGGAGTAAGGTAAAATCTCAGAATTGTTTTTATTTGTATTTCCCTAATGGCTGGTATATTGAGCATTTTTCATGTGTTTCATGGTCTTACAAAGTTCTTCATTTGAGAATTGTCTGTTCAGTTCCTTTGCCCATTTGCGTATTGAGTTATTTGTTGTCTTGGGAGTTGCTTTCTTGAGTTCTTTGTAAATTCTAGAAATTAGTCCTCTGTTGGATGTATAAGATGTGAAGATTTTCTCCCATTCAGTGGGGACTTTCTTGACTCTGTCAATTGTTTCTTTTGCTGCACAGGAGCTTTTTAATTCCATGTAATCCCATTTATCTATTCTTATTGAAACTTCCTGGGCAATTGGAGTATTATTACGGGAATGCTTTCCTATGCCTATATATTGGACCATATTGCCTATCTTTTCTTATAGTAATTTTAAAGTTTCTGGTTTTATGTTGAAGTCTTTTATCTATTTTGAAAAATAGATATTGAGAAGTGCAAGTCTGTTTTTATTTTTCTGCAAACAGATATCCCAGTTTCCCAGGACCATTTGTTGGAAAGGCTATCCTTTCTCCAAATGGCCTGCTTTGTTCCTTTGTCAAAAATCAGGTGGATATAGATGCTACATTTATCTCAGTTGGTAGAGCGCTGCTCTGCAGGCTCTGAAGTCCAGAGTTTGATTCAAAGCACCACAAAAATGGGAGAAGGACACTCCCAGAAACAATCAGCTATTGAAAACCTTATAAAGGGTCACTATGAGTTGGACACAACTCTATGGCATCTAACAACAACAACATACATACATGCGATGGTGTATCTCTGGGACCTCTATCCTGTTCTGTTGTTCTTCCAGCTTGCTTTTGTGCCAGTACCAAGCTGTATTTGCTACTACAGCCCTGTAGTATAATTTAAGGTCAAGATTTTTATCCCACCTGCACTAGTTTTGCAGTTTAAGAGTGTTTTGGCTATATGCCGTCTTCTGGGTTTCCATATGAATTTTTGGATCATTTTTTTTCATGTTTTTGTAAAGTCTGTCATTGGAATTTTAATGGGGATTGAATTAAATCTGTAGATTGCTTTTGGTAGGATAGCCATTTTTACAATATTGATTCTCCCAATCCATGAGCAGAGGGTTTTCTTCCACCTTTTAGTATCCTCTGCAGTTTCTTTTTCTAATGTTTTGAAATTTTCCTGGTAGAGATCTACAGGGTCTTTGGTTAGATTGATTCCAAGGTATTTAAGTGCCTGGTGGGCTATTGTGAGAGGGATTATAGCTTTAATTTCCTACTCTTCCTGATCACAATTAGTGTAAAGAAGGCGACTGGTTTTTGAGTGTTAATTTTGTATCCTGCCTCTTTGCTGAAGGAGTTAATTAGATCTAAAAGTTTTCTAGAGGAGATTTTGGGGTCCTTTAGGTAAAGTAAAATGTCATCTGCAAATAAGGATAATTTGACCATTTCTTTGCCTATCTGTATTGCTTTGATTTTTTTCTCTAGTCTAATTGCCCTGGCTAGGACTTCAATCACAATGTTAAGTAATATAGAAGAGTGTGGACATCATTGTCTTGTTCCAGATCATAGAGGAAATAGTTTCAATTTTTCTCTATTTAACATGATGTTGACTATAGGTGTGTCATAAATGGCCGTTATGATATTTTCTTATTATACCTATCTTCTCTAAGATTTTTATCATGAAAAGGTGTTGCACTTTATCAATGCCCTTCTCTGCACTGATTGAGATGATCATGTGATTTTTTTCTGCAAGCCTCTTGATATGTTGAATTACATTAAGTGATTTTCATATATTGAACCAGCCTTGCATCTGTGGAATAAATCCCACTTGGTCATTGTGAACAGTCTTGTTAATATGTTGCTGAGTTAGGTTTGCCAGGATTTTGTAAAGAATTTTTGCATCTATGTTCATTAGGGAAATCAGTCTATAAGTCTCTATCTTAGATCTATCCTTTCCTGGTTTAGGTATCAAGGCGATGGTAGCTTTGTAGAATGAATTTTGGAGTGCTCCCTCTTTTTCTATTTTTTGAAATAAATTCAGGAAAACTGATACTACTTCTTCTTTGAATGTTTGATAGAATTCTTCTGTGAACCCATCAGGTCCTGGGATCTTCTTTGTTGGGAGACCTTTTATTACCTTTTCTATTTCAGCATATGTAATGAGTTTGTTTAGGTCACTTATGTCCTCTGGGTTGATTTTGGTATATCATATGTGTTAATAACTTTATCCATTTCTTCTGTATTTTCATATTTTTGGGAATAAAATTTCTCAAAGTACTCCCTGATGATTTTATGTATTTCATAGGAATCAGTGGATATGATCATTTTTTCATCTCCAATTTTCATGATTTTGTTCTTTTCTTTTTTCTTTTTGATGAGATTGGCAGAGTGTCTACTTTTATTAATCTTTTTAGAGAACCAGCTCTTAGTTTCAATAATTCCTTGAATTACCTTTATAGATTCTAACTGAGATATCTCTGCCTTGATCTTGATAATTTCTGTTTGAGTCCTCCTTTTCGGATTGATTTGTTGTTGGCTTTCTAGTTTCTTGAGATGTGTCATTAGGTCATGTATTTGGTTTATCCCTACCTTATTGATGAAAGCACTCAATGCTATGAACTTCCTTCTTAGAACTGCCTTTGCTGTATTCCATATGTTTTGGTACGATGTGTTTTTATGCTCATGTGATTGCAGGAATTTTTTAATTTCCACTTTAATTTCTTCAATAACCCAGTGATCATTCAGCAGTGAATTTGTAAAATCTTTGGTGTTTTACTTGTTTTTATGTTCAAATTTTATTTCGTTGTGGTCTGATAGGTACAGGGAATGATTTCTTCTTTTTTGTATTTATTGAGGCTATTTTTGTACAGTAAAGTGTGATCTATCTTAGAGAATATTCCATCTGGTGCTGAGAAAAATGTGTATTCCTCATCAGATGGATGAAATATTCTGTAGATATCTGGAAGTTCAAGTTGGTCTAAGGTGCAGATTATGCTTTTCATTTCTCTGTTGATTTTTTGTTTTGATGACATGTCTCGGTGGAAGTGTCATATTGAAGTTTCTATAATTACTGTGTCTAGAACAATGTAATCCTTTATATCCCATAAATTGTGTATTATGAAGCTAGGTGCCTCTATATTTGGAGAATATATAGTAAACTATGTTACTGTTTCCTGGTTGATTGTTCCTTTTAGTAATATGTAATGTCCTTCTTTATCTCTTCTAATTAGTTTTGGATTGAAAGTTAATCTATCTGAAATTAATATTGTGACTCCTGGTTTTTTGTTTTCCCCGTGCTTGATAAATTATTTTCCAGCCCTTAATTTTCAACGTATTACAGTCTTTGTGAGTTGGGTGAGTCTCTTGAATGGCACATATCAAGGATTCATGGTTTAACATCCAATTGGCCAGTCTATGTCTCTTAATTCGTGAGTTAAGACCATTTACATTAAGAGTAATTATTGAGAAGTGTCTGTTGTTATGCATCCAGTCAGTACTTGTATCTGGTTTTTGATTCATGTTTATTTTATTTCCTTCTTGATTTCCTCTCATGTTAATTATTCATATCTTTGATCTTCTATGTAGGGTTGTCTTATCTCCCCTGTATGTGGTAGTAAATTGAGGATCCTCTGTAATGCTAATTTGGTTGTTGCAAATTGTTTGAATATGGCAATATCATGGAATGTCTTAGAATCCTCTTCTATTTTCAAAGATAACTTTGCTGGGTAATGTATTCTTGATTGGAAGTTGCTTATTTTCAGACTGTGGATTGTATGTGTCCAGGACTTTCTAGGTTTCAATGTTGATGTGGAGAATTCTGCAGTTATTTTAATGGGTTTCTCATTAAACATCAGTTGAGGTTTTTACTTAACTGCTTTCAAAACAGCTTTTCTTCTGTCCAATGTAAGCATTTGTACAATAATGTGCTGTGGGGAGGATCTGTTTTTGTCTACTCTGGGTGGGATTCTGAATGATTCAGTTGTGTATATATCCAGATCTTGGATTAGATCTGGAAAAATTTCCCTCAGGATATCATGGAATAAATTTTTTAATCTTCTTGTGTTGCTTTCTTCTCCTCCAGGGACTCCCTAAATTCTTAAATTTCACTTTTAATTTTGTCTAAAACATCTTGGAGATCTAGCTGGTATTGCTCCATCATTTTCTCTATCTTAGCTTGTGTGTAGTTAATGTCATGTATTACTTCCTCCATGTTTGATATTATCTGTTCAGCCTCACCCAGTCTCAATGTTGAGGATTCTATTGAAGTGCTTATTTCATTCTGCTTGCCTTATATCTCAAGAATTGCAGCTTGTTTCCTTCTGACCATTTCTAGCTGTGAGGAGAGTACAAACTCCAGATAAGATGCCTTCTTCTCCAGGATTTCAAGGGTGCTGGTAGTGTTAGTTTTCATATCTCTTAGCGTATTAATAATCAAAATTATGAATTCTGATTCTGACATCTCTAGAAATAGGGATTATTTGGTATTGTCCATTGAGAGGCTTTGGTCTATGGGATATTTGCATCCAGCAATTCCTTTCATGTTTAGTGTATTTTTTTTGCTGAGGCTTGCCCATTGTTTGTTCTGGAAGTTGGGTTCCACGTCCTCCAAATGTGAAGATTCTCCCTTTGACATTCTTTTGAGATTGGGTCATGATGAGTACCTGGAGATTTCTCTCACTTCCCTCTCCCTCTCTAACATTGAAAGCTGGCAGGTCTGGGGGAAGGGTTTGTGTGAAGAATTCCCTCCAGTGGGGAATGATGGCAGAAAGTCCACATCGGTCTCTTGAGCTAACCTGTGTTTCAGAATGCTCTTGGTGACCTGCCCTGTGGTGTACTCTACCTGTGCCATGCTAGCAGAGAGGTATCCTGTCCCTCCCTGCCCCACCAAGACCCTTGGCTCCACTGTAGATCTCATGTGCTGAGCTCTCAGCTCAGAGAGTGCAGCTCAAATAGTAACAGCGGATGATTGTGGGCTAGATCTCAATGCTCGGCTCACTGACCTCTTGTGTGACCTGAGCCCTTCTGCCCTCGATCATGGTTCCTCTGCTTCAGTGGGCAGGATGATACTGTGCTACCACCAGTGCATCTGGGGCCTGCACTCCTGTGTGGGACCCAGTCTGTCCCACTGTCCTGTTTTGAACTGCATGGCTAGGACCTTGGCAGCAGGAGAATGGCAAATGTGCTTGTGCACCTGCCACACTAGAGGACTATGCAATCCCTGTCATTTCATGCATCTCTAGCCATGCTTTGATGGCTCCCCAATCCCACTCTGCAGTGGGCAGAATGATATTAAGGTACCTTCAGTGAATCTGGGGCTTGTGCTCCTATGTGGGACTCATGCAACCCCACTCTCCTGTCATGAACTGTGTGACTAGGATCTCGGCAATGGGGGAATGGTGGCTGCACTAGCCCTCCTGCCACACTGAGGGTCTGGGTGCCCCATTTCTTTTCCTGCATCTCAAGCCCTGCCTCATTCACTTGCAGATCCCACACTGCAGTGGGTGAGATGATATCATGCTACTCTTAGTGATTCTGGGACATGTGCTCTCGTGTTGAACTCATACCACTCAGTTCTGCTGTGGTAAACTGCATGGTGAGGACATCTGTGGCAGGGGAATGGCAGCTGTTCTGACCACTTGCTTGAAGTCTGGGTGTTCTCTGTCCTATTCTATTATTTCCAGCTCTACTGGGCTCACTCCCTGGTCCCATGCCACAGTGGGTAGGATGATACATACTCCCATGTGGGATCCATGCCCCACCACCCTCCTATCACAAGCCACAGGGCCAGGACCTTTGCAGTGGGGGGTATGGAAGGCATGCAGCTGGCACCAACCACATCTCGTGTCCAAAGTTCACTTACCAGTGGCTCTTCATGGGAAGTGCTACCCATGTCAGAATGTTAGTGGGCTGCCAGAGCTGCACTCCTCAGGGGATCTGAGCTCCAGATGTCCACATGAAACTTTCCCTTGGGCTGTATGTTCTCTGTGCTCTGAGATCCAGGGAACAGGGGATCATCTGGGGCAGTTTCTCTAGTTCTTCTCCACTTTTGGTTTTTGATATCGTTAACCTCTGGAGTCTCTCCACCCCCTGTGCAATCCAAGTGATGCTGGAGCAATTGCTCATGGGTTTTCTGGTGGCCCGGTTCTGTGTAGCTGAAAATTTTCTCTTCCCACTGGAACAAGTCTCCACATTTCTGGTGGTGCACGCTCACTGTCTTGAATGCTGATTCCTTCTCCCATTTTGAAGATTCCTCTACCCTTAGTGATATTTACCTAACCTTATAGATTTTTTTTCATATACCCCTATCTCTTATCTAACTTATTTCTTTGCCTGACTGATTCACATGAGAGCAAAGCCATTATTTAAACTCTCCTATCTCTCTGAGTCTCAAGGCAGGTGTATCTGTTTGCCATCTTAGCCACTAGATCATCCAGATCAAGTTTCTAATTCACAAATTCTATATTTTTGGAAAAGGACAAGGAAGTCCATCCCTAAAACAATCTCATAAAAACAATCAGCCATTGAAAATCCTATGAGAAGCAAAGAGGCACTGAGATAGTGTTGGGCACTGCAGTGTCCGGGAGTGTTTTGTTCTGTTTTAAATAGTGTCACTGTGAGTCAGACCCAAATCAATGGCAGTTAATAACAATTCTGTATTTAGTTACTTTTAAATTATTCTTTAAATAATCTGTTAATTTTTAATTTCAAATATATATTTAGAATATAATTTATTTCTTATACATATTTAAAGATTTTAATTATTTGCTCATGTTTTAGCCTTCTTTCAGTTTGTATATATTTATTTTATATTCTTTTCTGATATTTTCTATAACTGAATTAATTATGGTTCTAATTTGGCTTTTTATTAGTGTCTGTTTATTGCCTGTCATTTCCATTCATTTTTGTTTATTCAGTGATTTGTTTTCTCATTTGAGTGATCTGAAAAGTCTGGGATTATGTTGAGTTCCTCCAGACAGAATTTATAGTTGCTTTTGCTTGGTGGCTTAGAGGCCATGGAAACACTTTAAAGTGATTTCTGGTGTGGCTTCAGATCACAGAGATAATGTACATCTAAAGTGCCAATGTATGTCAAGGCTGTGGTTTCACATTCTTCTAGAGGAGTACCTTGATTTTCTATCCAGATACATAGCCAACAAAAAATAGGATGCGATGGGAAAGGAGGTATTTCCTAACCTTTTTCATTGTACAGTAAAGGCATTGCAGTTCCATCGCCCCTGCTATTGCTGGCCCAAAGATGTTTTCAGCAAATGTCTTCTGGGAAACTCTAGTTTCATGCTCAGTTTGTACTAGCTTGTTTTCTCTTATTTTTTTTAGCACCTAAGTCTATGTGTTTTGTGGAAAAGACATGATTATAATTTTTCCAGCATTTTCAGGTGTTCTCTAGCTGGAGAAGTTTTCAGAACATATAGACTGCTATATTTCTGGATCTTTAAATCCAACTGATATCTAACTTTTAGTATTATAGATGAGAACTTGACTCCTATGCTATTTTTTCTTTTAGGTATATAACTATTTTATATATCGTGTTCTTTCATATATATTTTCCAATATGATATAACTTCATAAATTTCACCAAGATACAGCATATTTTTTAAAAGTTACTATACTGACACAAACTTTTGAATGAATGAAATTATGTCAAAGAATTTATTCCCTTATTTCTTTTACTGATAACATCTTCTCTAGTCAGTTTTATTTTTCAATAGCTGCTCATTTTAAAAATATTATTTCTTATTTTCTATCCAACCAAACTTTTTCTTCCATAACTGATTTCCTGTGGTTTTCATATCTGTAGAACAATAGTGCTTTTTAATATATTTCACCTTTGTTATAAGAGATATCCTCCAGTTAACCTTTATTTTGATTTTTTGCTGATTCTATTTTCTCATTGCTCCAGTGAAATTTCCATGGAATGTTCTAGAGGATAATTTTTAAAAGACACATTCTCTGCTTCTTCTGTCTCCTCCTCCCTTCTTCCTCCTTTTCCTTCTCCCCCTCCTCCTCCCTTTCTCCTC
>VMDO01037381.1:0-14372 GCA_007922755.1 Pedetes capensis | reverse complement strand
TAATGATGTAAATCAATCTTTAAGCAGTTTTTTATATGCATCCGATATATTTTGACATTTTCTGTCGATGGCCCATTTTGTTTTAACTTATATGTGCATGCATACGTATGAGTGTGCACGTGTTTGTATGAGAAAGAAAGGGAGAAAGCAGCAAGAGAAAGAGAGAGAGAAATAACTTATTATAAGAATTGTCTTAGACGATTATGGAAACCAAGAAGTTTCATGTGTTACCATTTGCAAGCTAGAGAACCAGGAAACCCAGTGGTATAACTCAGTCTGCATCAAAATATGTGAGAACTAGGGTAGACAATTATATAATCCCTGGTCCATATCCATACAGGTAGGTGGTAGGAAGGAAATGGGTGCTTGTATGCATCCCAGAGTAAAAACAAGAGACTGAATTCACCCTCTCTCTTTTCCTTCTGTTCAGGCTCTCAATGGGTTGGATAATGCTCAATTACATTGATAAAGGCAATCTTTACTGGGTCTACCAATTTAAATGCTGATTACTTCTACAAGTACTTTCACAAACATGAGCAGAAATAATGTTGTACCAACCATCTGAATATTCCTTTTGCCAACTCAAGCTGACATTTCAAAATTAACAATGATAAAAGTGAAAAAAAATGTAAAATTGAGTGGTTGTATTAATATATAAGAAACTGGATTCTAGAATAAGGTACATTAACAAGAAAAGAAAGGGAGCTTTCAAATGACCAAGAAGATATAACAATCCTAAATGTGAGCATCTAACAAGGGAACCTAAAAATCCATGAGAGGAAAAGGAGAAAATCTTAAAAGACGAAATTGACAAATTCACAGGTATAGTTGTAAACATCAGCACTTCATTTTCAGTAATCAATAGAACAAATGTGAAAAAGTCAGGAAGGATGGTGAAGATCCAAAAAGATCTACAACTAATGGACTCTAACTGACATAAAAAATTCCTCCCAATACTTGCAGAACATACATTCTTTTGAAGTTCACATGAAGCAATCACCAAGATAGGCCACTTACTGAGTCACAAAATAAACCTCAGTACATTTTTAAAAATTGAAATAGGACAATTTGTGGACACAATGAAATTGGACTAGAATAAATTAAAGAAATTTTTCTAAGAAAATCCTTAAGTGTTTGGAAATTATACACCATACTGCTCTATAACCCATGAGTCTAGAAAGAAGGTATGAGAAAAATTTAACAATATTCATTAATTAAGTGAAAATGAAAACACAAAATGTCAAAACTTTTTGGATGCATCTAAAAATACTGCTTACAGAACAATTTATATCTGCTGTTTCCACTACAGAAGAAAAAAGATTTCAAAAGAATAATCTGGACATCCTCCTTCAGAAGCAGAGTAAAATGGAGAAAATTAAGTTCAAGGCATGCATAAACAAGGAAATACCAAAAAGAGCAAAAAATTAAATGAAATTGAAAAAAGAAAACCAGTGTCATTTGAAAATATAAATAAAAATTGTAAGCCTTCAACCAGTTGGTTCAGCATAAAAATAGAAGACAATTACCAATCTCAAGAATGACACAGAAGACTTTTCGATTTATAAACACTGAAGGAAAAATAAGGGAACACTACAAAATTTCTAAACATGAACTTGACGATTTACTTAAAATTAAACAATTTACAGATACAAACTACTAAAGCAATTTCTAAAAAGAATTGTAGTGGTTGTTTTTGTTATGTGCTGTTGAATTGGGTCCAACTCAGATCAACCCTATGTATCACAGAAGGAAACACTCTCTGACACTGGACACTGTCATGCCCAACACTGTCAGTGCTTCTCTGCTATTCATAGGGTTTTCTTTTCTTTTTCCCCCCATATTGATAAAGATTGATTGGGTACACAGTAATGTGGCACTTGCTATTTCCATTGGTGCAACCATTATATCACTTTTGGCTACACTTTCATCAACTTACAAAGATTATGGAACCTTTTGGCTAAAATGTAGTAAAGCTCCTATGCAATTATGGCTTATATTTCCCTATTTTCCCTGTGTATTTGTAATGTTGCATCATTTACATTGAGATTATCCTCTCAATGTCCCTCTACATATGCATAATGCTTTGAACTTTTCTCCTTTTTTATCTGTTTCTGAAGGAGAATGCCTAGATCATTCTTTTGAAATCTTTTTTTTTTAGTAGTGGAAGCAGTAATGATATAAATCAATCTGTAAGTAATTTTGTATATGCATCCAATATATTTTGACATTTTCTGTCAATGGCCCATTTTGTTGTAACATATATGTGCATGCATATGTATGAGTCTGCATGTGTGTATATGAGAAAGGGAGAGTGTGCACGCGTGCACGAGAGAGAGAGAGAGAGAGAGAGAGAGAGAGAGGAGAGAACAAACAGAGAAGCACTATATAGTAGAGAAGTACTTACAATAGTGCCACGCATGGCATAGTGTTAGGTAGAGTTCATTCTGTTGTATAATGATAGAGATATCTTTATCCTTTGTCCCTTTACATTATTTCCTGCTCCTTCCCACCTTCCACAATCTTCACTTCCACCTCCACTTGTCCCCACATTCCTTCTTTCTACTCTATTTACATTTTCCCTTCTTAGCTAAATTTGATTGTTTATTTTTACATATCTATGTATGTGTGGTTACTTTTCTTCATTTAAGTAAGATTCAGTTCCCACATATGAGTGAGAACATATGGTATTTCTCTTTTTGAACCTGTGTTCATTCACTTAAAATGATACTCTCCAGTTTTATCCATTTTGCTGCAAATGACATTATTTCAATATTTTTGCTCAACAATTTCTATGGTGTACATGTACTACAATTTTTTTATCCATTCTTCTGTTGATGGACATTTTGATTGGTCCCATATCCTTGCAATTGTGAAGAATGCTCCATTGAATATCAAGATACAGGGGTTTCTGTGGTATGACGACTGTCTCCCTTTGGGTATATTCTCAGGAGTCATATAGCTAGGTTATATGGTAGTTCTGTTCTTACTTTTCTGAAGTACCTTGATATTGATTTGCAAAGTGCTTTAGCTAATTTACAGTCCCACCAGTAGTGTAAAAGTGTTCCTTTTTCTCCACATCCTCATGAGCATTTGTTAAATTATTTGTTTTGTTGGTCTTGGCCATTCTTGTTGGAGTTAGATGGAATCTCAGTATTGTTTTGATTTGCATTTCCCTAAGGGCTAGGGATATTGAGCATTTTTTCATGTGTTCCTTAGCCCTAGGAACTTCATTTGAGAACTATCTGTTCATTTCCTTTGCCCACTTATGTACTGGGTTATTTGTTGCTTGTGGATTTACTTTCTTAAATTCTTTATATGTTCTAGAAATCATTCCTCCATCAGATGTATAGGATGCAAAGATTTTCTCCCATTCAGTGGGTTTTTCCTTAACTCTGTTGATTGTTTCTGTTGCTATACAGAAACTTTAATTTCATGTCATCTCATTTGTCAATTCTTGGTGCAATTTCCTGAGTGATTGTAGTCTTGTTAAGGAAATAGTTTCTTATGCCTAAAGTGTTGGAGCATGTTTCCTATCTTTTTTACTAGTAGTTTTAAGGTTTCTGGTTTTATATTGAGGTCTCTTATCAATTTAAAATTGACTGTCCTTCAAATTGAGAGATACAAATATATTTTCAATTTTCTGCAGAGCTATAGCTCTATCATTTGGCAGTTGTACTCTTAGTTTTCTGAGGCATCTCCATATTGATTTACAAAGTGGTTGAACTAATTTACAGTCTCTCCATATTCTCACCAGTGTTAGCCATTGTTGTTGTTAGGTACTGTGGAGTTGGATATGATTCATAGTGACCCTCATAGGGTTTTCAATGACTAATTGTTGGGGATTGCTTCAGGAGTATATTTTCGTGTCCTTCTCCAATTTTTGTGGTGCTGAGGATCAAACTTGGGTTCTCAGGTAGTGCAGAACAGCACTCTACCAACTGAGCTAAATACAAATCAAAACAATACTGAGAGTTCCTCTAACTCCAACAAGAATGGCCAAGACCAACAAAACAAATATTCAAGGGTTTTTAATGACTGCTTGTTTTAGGATTGTTTCAAGAGTGTGTTGCCAGGTTCTTTTCCATTTTTGTGCTACTGGGGGTCACAATGGGGCCTCAGAGAGTACAGAGCCGCACTCTACTAATTGAGCTAAACCTCAGTCTCCTGAAAAAAATAGGTGACCCATTTTGTTCTATGACAGTAAGAAAGTTGATTTCATACTTCAAAAACTTCCAACAATATTTAAATTAAAATGCAGGCCTATACCCAGGTAGCTTACTAGCAAATAATATAAACCACACAGAGTTAATACCAATTCTAAATAATAATTTACAGGAAATAGGGGAGAAGTAAACATTTCCCAACACATTTTACAACACCAGCAGTACATTGATATGAAAATCAGGCAAAAATTGCGAGAAAATAGCAGTCTGCTATTGCTCATAAACATTGATTGAAAATCCTCAACAAAATATTGGCAAATCAAATTCAGCATTATACACAAAAGGAAAACACTTTGAATAAAATTGGTCTTATACCTGAGATGCATGGCCAATTCAACAGTTTAACTTCAATCAATGTAATTCAGCACACCACCAGAATAAGAAGAGAAATTATATGATCATTTCTATGTACACATCTCAATGAAAACCTTTATAAAAGTCAATAAGTACTAATGCCCAAACCTCTCAGCAAACAACAAAGGAGGAAACTTTCTCAACCCAACATCAAGTATCTAAAAACAAAACAAAACAAATAAACAAATGAAAACCGGAAAGTAGCATCTACTTATTGACAGACTGAATATTTTTCTCCTGAGATCAGGATCAGGCAGGTTGTCCACTCTCACTACTTCTTTTTGGTATTGTGTTAGAGATCTTAGTGCAATAAATACGGGGGAAAAGTTAAAAGACATAGAGTTTTGAAAGGAAGGTATGATTGTCATCACAGAGAAAATCCCAAGGAAAAAATATCCCAAGGAAAATCCCAAGCAAAAAAAGCTGCTATACCTGATAAATGAATTTACCAAGTTTACTGAATTACAACGTCAATATATAAAAGTCCATTGCATTTTTACATGCTAATAATGAACAAATGGAAATTGAAACAAACAAAAAACCCCCAGGAGAGCCATTTATAATAACATCTAAAACACTAGTTAATTAGATATAATAAAATATGCTTAAGATTCCTATATCAAAAGCTATGCTTATGAAAGAAATAAAAGGACACCTAAATTGAGAAATTTTCTATTTTCATAGATCAGAAAATTCAATATTGAGATATCAGATCTACTCTAATTGATTTACAAAATAAACACAATCACAATCAAAATTTCAGCAGGAATTTTTGTTGAAATCAGCAATCTTATTCTAATTGGGGAACAATAGTAAGCAACGAGTGAAAAAAGGTAAAGCAATTTTGAAAAAGTAGAACAAAGTCGAAGTGCTCATCCTACTTGTATTAGTCATCTTGAGCTCCTATAACAAACCACCACAGACAGGGTGGGTGGGAGTCCAAGATCACGGCCTCAGTATGTGATTTCTCTTGATTCCTCTCTCCTTGGCATGGAGGTGACCTTCACTGTGTTCTCGCATGGCCTTTTCTCTGTGCCTGCACATTCCTGGTGTCTCTTTCTCTCAAGAATACCAGTCCTATTGGACTAAGAACTTAATCTTATTATTCATTTCACCTTAAGTATCTCCTTAAGGGCCTTGCCTCCTATTACATGCAGAAGAACTCCTAATAGAAAACATGGGAGAAAATCATTATCTTCTTGAATTACACAAAAAGAAATTTAAATATGACAAGAAGAACAAGATCCCAAATAGTAAAAATTCATCAAAATTAAAATTTTCTACCTTTTAAATGAAATTTATAATAAAAGGAAAACACAGCCACATCTCAGAATAAGATTTGAATTACATAGATCCTGTATATGGCACATAAGATCTCAGTAATCAGTAATAAGAAATAATCTAATTTGTAAAGGGGAAAAATGGATACTTTGATACTCAAAAGTCAAATAAGCATATGAACAGATGCTCAGTGATACGCATGTTAAAACCAAAGAAGAAACTACTATTGTTGTTGTTAGATGCATTCAAGTCGGGTCCCACTTGACCTTCTTAGGGTTTTCAATTGCTGATTGTTTCAAGATTGCTTCAGGAGTGGATTGCCATGTCTTTCTCCTGTTTTTGCAGCACTGGGGATCGATTCAAGGGCCTCAGAGAACACAGAGCAATGCTCAACCAACTGAACTACACCCTGGCCCAAAGAAGATACCACCACACACCCATTATTGTGGCTAAACAGCAGCAAAATCTGACAATACCATGTGCTGATGGGAAAGAACTATCTGAACTCTGCCCTTTGGGCTGCAACATGGTACAATCAAGTTGGGAAATTTCTGACAGTTTCTGTTTGAATTAAATATACAACTTGCTATGCAGCCCAGCATTTCTACTCTTATAAATTTATACAGAAGAAAAATCAAACAAAGCAAAAAAACAAAAACATATGTTCATACCAAAATCTTCATGCAAATATGTTTATTGCATCTTTATTCTTAAGCACCAAACACTAGAAAAAAGAAATGCACACTGTACATGGAAAAGCATAGATGTTTCTCTAACACATTATTCTAAATGAAAGAAGGCAGATGGAAAAACTAAACAACAACCACAAATATGATTCCTAAGTATGACATTTGGAGTAAGAGACATTACAAGGAAAGAAAATAAATCAGTAGTTGTCAGAGACTACCTGTGTTAGCAGGGATGGAACATGTAGGAGCTTATGGGGCTGATGAAAATTTATCTTATTAGAGTTATATATCCGTTAAATAAAACCCATAGAACACTATGTCTTTGTCAAAACTTATAGCACTGTGCATCTAAAAGGGTGAATTTTGTGTGTTTAATTTTTTTCCTAATAAACCTGAGAAGAATTCCATAATGGATTCTTTCACCCAGGTCATAACCACAGCTAATATTTCAGTTTACTTCCTTTTGTGTTTGTGTGTGTGTGCTGCTATATATACATAAGTTTTTATTCTTTTCTTAACACAACACTGAAAGCACTTTCTCCTCCTTAAATCATCTACCAAAATATGATTTTCAAAAGCAACAATGGTATAATCAATTTGTATATTATGAAAAAAGCTAGCATACAAAAATTTTTACTATTAAATATTATAACATTTGCAAAATGTGGGAATCCACTGCATACAAATATTAGATGTTCATATGTTCTTTTATTTATGTTTTTGCTCATTCAATTATTCAATAACTGATAGACGACAGAAGAAATTAAGTGAGGTTCATTATCTCAATGACTGAGTAGTAAAATATAGCCATTTCAATAAATAATTATAATCCTGGTGACATATGTTATAAAAGTGATATTAAAAAGTTCAATTTTTATAATATTGTTCATAAATCATTATGATATTTTCATAGTGAGTCATTTTATGTGGTTAATAACCATTAAATCTAATTGTTTTGAAAATTTGCATTTATATTCCTATATTAATGAGTTTTCTTTGATCATAGGGGCTCTCTGGTCATTCTTGCTTTGAAAATATGCTACAAAAAACTATGGCATATAGCTTTAATATCATATCATTCATTAATTTTTTTCTTTATGTGTCAAATTTGAGCCACAACTCTCTTGAATAAAAATTAATGCTCCAGAGTAGGATTTCTTTAGTATGGATTTAGGGTACTCATGAACTAGAAGGATCAACCCTTGATGGGCCTTTATACTTTTATAAGAAACATCAAGACGTTTTTCCAATATGGTAGTCTAGTTTGAAATCTTAATTAACAATAAAATAATATCACACACAAGCAAAATTTTGCTAAAGATCATTGAAAGGCAACTGCAGCAGCAGCGAGCTGCTGGAAAATCAAACCAGATTCAGAAGAGGGTGTGGAACCAGGGATGTCATTGCTGATTTCAGATGAATATTAGGTAAAAGCAGAGGATACCAGAAAGATGTCTATCTATGTTTTATTGGCCATGCCAAGGCATTTGACTTTGTGGATCATAAGAAATTATGGATAATATTGTAAAGACTGGGAATACCAGAGCACTTAATTGTACTCATGAAGGTAACACTGTCTAGTTTAAAGTTGAGAGAGGTGTGCATCAAGGCCATATCCTTTCACCATACCTCTTCAATCTCTATGCTGAGCAAATAATCACAGAACCTGGACTTTATGAAGAATACGGTATCATGATTGGAGGAAGAATAATTAACAACCTGCCTTATGCAGATGACACAACTCTGCTTGCTGAAAGTGAAGAGGATTTGAAATATTTACTGATGAAGATCAATGAACACAACCTTCAGTATGGATTGTACCTCAACATCAGCAAAAGAAAATCCTTACAACTAGGTCACTGAACAACTTCATAATAATTTGAGAAAAGATTGAGAGTTGTCTAAGATTTTGCTTTACCTGATTCTACAATCAACACTCTTGGAAACAGCAGTCAGAAAAATAAAAGATGCATTGCACTGGGAAAAGCTGTGGCAAAAGACCTCTTTAAAATGTTGAAAAGTAAAGACGCCACTTTGAAGACAAACATACACCTGACTCATGTCATGGTATTTTCAGTCGCATGATGTGGTTGTGAAAGCTGGATGGTGAGTAAGGGAAAGAGAATTGATGCTCTTGAATTATGGTGCTGGAGATGAATATTGAATATACCATGGATTGCCAGAAGAACCAACATATCTCTCCTAGAAGAAGTGCAGCCAGAGGGCTCCTTGGAAACAAGGATGGCTAGACTACATCTTATGTATTTAGGACATGTAGTGTGGAGAGACCAATCCCTGGGGAAGGACATCATGTTTGGGAGAGTGACAGGTCAATGAAAAAAAGGAAAACCCTCAACTACATAGATTGACACGGTGTCTGAAACAATAAGCTTAAATACAAGTAAGCTCATGTGCCTGGCACAGAATTGGGAAGTGTTTCATTCTGTTCTACATAGGGTCACTGTGAGTTGGACCCGACTTGGTGGCACCTAACAACAATAACATAGATGCCCTAACAAAGTAGCAAAAGTAGCTTACACAATATAAATTTATTTTTTCATAGTTCTGGGGGCTGGTGGCAGGTTTACTTTCTCTTGAGTCCTCCCTTCTTGGCCTAGAGATGGTCCCTCTCCTACTGTGTTCTCACATGGTGCCTCCTTTGTACATATGCATGGCTGTGTCCTGATCTTCTGCTCTTATAAAGACGTGAGTCAGGTTAAGATTCACCCATTATTCTCATTTCACATTAATATCACTCCTTCATTAACCCTATCTTCAATACAGTCCCATTCTGAGATATCAAGTGTTGGAACATAAACATATATAACTGAGATTGAGTGAAAACACAATCTCTAACATTGCTCTTACATTTATTAAAGAGTTACTACCAAAAGATCACTCATTTTATACTCATAAATAAAAATATACCACTGGCTTTGAACCCAATAATTCCTTTTGAGGAAGTGATAGGTTTTCAAATATAATGTGAATTGTGTAATTTGATTATATTTTGTATCTTGTTTTGGTTAATAGAAACTCTTTATTGTTAGATACTGTCAAGTCCTGTCCAACTAATAGCGACCCTCATATGGTTTTCAATGGCTAATTGTTTCAGGATTGCCTTGGGAGTGGATTGCCACATCTTTCTATTTTTGTGGTGCTGGGAATTGAACCCAGGATCTCAGAGACTGCAGAGTGGTGCTCTACCAACTGAGCCAAATCCCAGCCCAATAGGAACTCTGGGCTCATCTTAAATACCTGTGTTTTACTTAATCCCACAGTATCCTTAAAGTTCAACTTTTTCTTAAATTTTAACTCTTAATCTTTTTTTTTTTAATACTGGGAGGTTGAACCTTGGGCCTCACACATGTGAGTACCATGCCCTATCATTGATCCACACTCACATCCCCTTTTTATAAATTATTTATTTTGAGACAGGGTCTCACTAAATTGTGCAGGCTGCCTCTATCCTTAAATTCATGATCTTCTTGCCTCAGCCTCCCTAGTAGTTGGGATTACAGATATGAGCTACACCACTTGGCCTTCTCCTTGATTTTAATTATTTTACCTGATTTTCCAGAATCTTCATTGTTATGTTTTATCTGTTTGATTATCTGCTATATGCAAGATGAAAATCTGAATGGCCAAATCAAATGAATAAATACTTGGAACATATATAAGCAGACCTGAAAAATATCTAACAGCTATGTGACAAGTGGCTTCACCAGATTTTCCTAAAATGTGGCAAGGCCCCATGCACAGTAAATAATAGTGAATGAAAGTGGCATTTTAGTGATCTAGTTTTCTTTCTACTTCAATAGATAATGTCTTCTGGTCACAAACTTCTCTGAAAATCGAAAGAAAGTTAAAAACTTATTTCCTACCAAAACACGGTACAATGTTTATGCTGATTCAGGATACAGACTCTGGAGTCAGACTGTTAGGTTTGAATGCTGGTTTGATTTTCTAGTAGCTATGAACAAGTTATATAAAATTTTGTCCATGTCATTTATTTCACTTGTAATATAAGGATAGTGAAAATACTTAAATGGAATGGTTTCTATAATAACCAAATTGGCAAAATCTCTAAGAATAATTCCAAACAAGTGGGAACTGTCCATTCATTGGGAACTAATATCATTCCAGAAAAATACACTCTGAACTTCACAATTTGAATTTTCACAGATATCCTAAATCTCTTATGCTCCAATACACAGGCATAGGAAAGTATTTTCTTAACAAGACTCTAATTGCCCAAGAAATGGCACCAAGTATTAATAAATGGGATTGCATGAAATTAAAAATCTTCTGTACATCAAAGGGAACAATCAACAGAGTTAAGGGAGAATGTGAGAAAATCTTTGCATCCTATACATCAGACAGAGGACAAATTTCAAGACTATAGCAAGAACTTAAGAAAACAAATGCCAAGATAACAAATAACCCAATACATAAGTGGGCAAAGGAAATGAATAGACAGTACTCAAACAAAGAAGTTTGATGGTCCAAGAAACAGATGAAAAAATGGTCAATATCCCTAGCCATTAGGGAAATGCAAATCAAACAACACTAGGATTCCATCTCACTCCAATAAGAATGGCCAAGATAAATAAAACAAAAATAAAAACTACTGGAGAGAATACTGCAAACGGAATTGTAAAGTAATTCAATCACTTTGGAAATCAATATGGATATACCTTAGAAAACTAAGAATAAACTGCCATGTCCCAGTGATACCACTTCTGGGAATACACCCAAAGGATGACAAGGGACAGCTTCATTTCTATATTTAATGCAGCACTTTTCACAATCATAAAGATATGGAATCATCAAAATGTCCATCAATAGAGGAATGAATAGAAAAGTTGTGTTATATATACACAAAGGAATATTATTCAGAAATGAAAAAGAATGAAATAATGTCACTCACTGAAAAATTATGGAACTGGAGAATATCATCCTAAGTGAACAAACCCAGGCAGGCCCACAAAAAGAAATACAATATGTTCTGACTCACATCTGGGAGCTAAATCTTACTCAAAGCAAGAAAAAAAAAACCTATAAATACTAAATATATTTAAAAACAGAATAATCAGGCTTATTTAAAAAGGGAAAATGTGAGTAGAAAGAACATGGAAGGGTATAGAGATGGGAAGCAAAGATTGTGGAAGGGGACATGGGGAAGGGAAATAATACAGAGGGATAAAAAGGGAGAGAGGACAACCTCAAATTACATGTTATAACTACATGAATACATGGGGAAAATGTGAATATAATTCATAATTTTATACAACTTTTACCACATATTAATCAAAGGGTTTCATAAATTGTATAAGTTGATGTCAGTGTAACGAAAAATGATGTAATAGGTACACAATGAAAATAGCAAAGGCATTCCTACTCTGTACCCTACTACCATTTATTAATAAGCAAAATTCATGAATATATATATACACATATATATAATCATATTGTATTGTATTTTATTAAACTTTTTTAAAAGAGTCAAAAATAATAAATAGTCCAAGTTCTATTTGGCCATATTTTCTTCTGGGAAATAATATTGAATAACAAGGCTTTTTTCTGTTTTCTTTCTCATTTACTGAGCATCTCATCTGTGCACAGTGTTCAGCTAGGGAGAGACAGAGATAAGCCATGTGGTCTTTGCAAGCACAAACTCAATGTGGATTGTGGCTAGATCAATGAAACCACAGAAATCAGTATTGATTGTAAAGACAGTCAAAAGAATGCACTAATTGTTCTTTGTGCTGACTTGCTTACCACACATGCACAATCTCAGACATCAAATTTCTAACTACAATTTATAGTAACAAACTATTCTTTCTTTCCTTGCTTTATTCATTCAAAGATTACATGTTTTTATGCATGTCATTACCCAGATTAAATAGAAATAGAAGAAACTAAATTCAGCCTGCTCTTATTCACATAGAATTGTTTTTAATGTCATTTTTTGCAACAAATCCACATATGACCAACTCATCCACATAGCCTTAAAAATTGTTGAATGAATAAAAAATGAATTGAGTGTGCTTAATATAAACAGTAAAGAGGGAGAAATCCTTTACACAAAAGCTTGTATTTTGTTATATGAAAACTCTATATTCCTTTATTGTATTTTAAAAGGACCCTTTAGTTTTCAAATAATTTTGCATTAGCTTTGGTTCAGCAGTGATATTCTTTTCTTTGAATCAGCTAGCCCACAGCCCTTTAAGCTTTTGCATGAAAATGAAAGACAATGAAAAATAGCTAGCACATGGCATCTTAAAGACCTTGACACTCCGTCATTATTGCACAAATGTCCTCGTTAAATTTAATTCACTATTGCCCCTGATATATTTTTTCTCCTCAGAATAAAGTATGTGACCAACTTATTTTTTAAATCTAATTTACTGATATCAGCTCAGTAAAAGAAATCTTTAAATTTAGTTACACAGAAAGGGTTTGTGTGAATTTCAATCACAACGGAATTATTTTCTACATGCACATAGCCTCAGTAGTTTCTGCTTCAATTTGTCCTTGGTAAATACACTGTATTTAGAATAACTTCATAAAATATCAAAAAATATATTTATGACAAAATAAAATTAGCAATTTAAGTACTCACTCTGGGGGTTAATGCTAGCATTTCTGTAAACAATGTAAATATCAAGCTGGGTGTGGTGGCAAATGCCTGTAATCACAGTGACCTGGGAGGCTGAGGCAGAAGAATCACAAATTCAAGACCAGAGGCAGTCTGTATAATTTTGCAAGACCTTGCCTCAAGAAGTAAAAAAATGGGCTGGGACTGCAGCTCAGTGGTACAGCACTTGCAAAGCATGCAAGCCTGAGGCCCTGGGTTCAACCCCCATGTATAAATATCTTATAATTCCTTTTATAATTTTGGGAGGAAAATGGTGAAGTATCAGTAAATTCACAGAAAAATAGTCAAGCTCATCTTTTCACTACAATGGCTCTGGGAAAAAATGACTCAAATGAACCTAAATCACAATTTTGATATGTTCTGATTATTTAACACTGTAGGTGCCTATGTGAACTCACTGGCATATAGAAATTAGACCTTCAGAAAAAAAATAGCCACATATATGCTAAGATAGTCATTACCACAAAGGGACAATAAATTGAGAAACAAAGGGGGTATTTCAAAAGCTAATTCTGAATAGAATAAAGATAAAAGGCAAATGTAGAGGACAGTATTTTCATTTTAGCACTTAGTAGTAGGAATGGGTGAGAAATCAGGGCACCAAAATAGATCTATGATTACAAAAACCGCAAGCCTCACCAAATCATATGAGAGTGAAAATGACCAAAGTGTGCATCAACAGATAGGTGGATAAACATAATGTGATAGATGAATGCAATGAAATATTATTTGGACATAAAAAGGAATGAAGTTCTGATGTATGCTACAAAATAGATGATCTGTGAAAAATTATGGTAGTGCAATAAGCTAGATGTAAAAGAACAAATATTGTATAATTCCACTTACCTGGATTCACAAACACATAGATACAGAAGATAGGCTGGAGGTTCCCAGGGATTTGGAGAAGGAGAAATTGGGAGTAATTGCTAAATTAGTACAGAGTTTCTGTTTTCATTGATAAAAATAAATTTTGTACAACATTGATAGTATAATTTCCTGAAGAGTTACTTAAAATGATTTAAAAGGCCATTTTATCTGTATTTTATACAGATAAATTTTGTATGTATGTATTTTATATGTATGTATTTTATTCCAGTAAAAATGAACACTCCATGGTTGGGGAGGTGGAAGACTATTGTTCAAACACATGGGGAGATCCAGGCA
>VMDO01037380.1:0-14359 GCA_007922755.1 Pedetes capensis | reverse complement strand
ATTCTTAATTTTATTTCATTGTTTTCATGTACTTTGATTTTATATTTTAATTCCTCCAAGTAAACATAATTTCTGTCTTAGGCAGTTAGTGTTGGTTGAAATTTTTCTACCCACTTAATGATTTCTTTGATCTATTAATTTTTTCTTTCCATTTCAATTTTTTTCTTTCTTCCCTACCTTCCAGTGGAAATATCTGATGTTATTTTTTGGTTTGAAAATTGTACATTGTATTTTGAAATTTTAGATTTTGGCCTTGATTTACTAAGGTGAATACATATACTTATTTTGCACCTTTTTGTTGTATTTGGGAGTTGAACCCAGGGCCTCACACATACTTTGCAAGTTTTCATAAATTTTTAACCATATCATCAGGTACATCTTCCTGCAATACACTGTCATGCTTTTTCTATCCTCTGACTCCAGCATGGAACAGAATAGCATGCACACAATAGGGGCTCAGTATTCGTTGGAGTCATGTTTAAATAGTAGGGTAGTATCTGTGTAAGATTTCTGATAGTATCTGAGCAAGTACATGGCAATCCAACTCAGAGTAGTTTGGAATGAGACTGTACAATATAAAGAGAGAATTTGTCAAATACATAGTAATTGTAGTATCCTTGCATATTAGTCCAGGCATCTTGCCAAACTTATCTTCCAAAGAAATCCAATGTAACCAGTATTCAACAACTTTATGTGCATGGCAAAATTGTCAGCATTTTGACTATATCAAATTGAGTCCTGAGTGGTCCAAGAAAGAAAAAGGCAAGCACATCATGATTACAGACACAGGCACAGTACATGTGGCAGGAAGGATAGAAAGAAAGCACTTTCTGGAGAATTTATTCAGGTGTTTTGCTCATGGAATGCAATTGAGGTGAATGGTACTTTGAAAATTTCTGAAAAGACTAGATTAAATAGTGTCAATGGAGAATATGAAAGATCTCTCTATTGGAAGATCTTAGTTGAAAGTTAAAAGAAATTGGAAA
Organism: Pedetes capensis; assembly: GCA_007922755.1. Taxonomy (NCBI): domain Eukaryota; kingdom Metazoa; phylum Chordata; class Mammalia; order Rodentia; family Pedetidae; genus Pedetes; species Pedetes capensis. The sequence goes on along the minus strand of VMDO01037380.1, from coordinate 13,373 downwards.
AGATAGCATGTAGCTTATTGAATACTCAAGGATCTGGACTGAAATCCAGGAATATTCTCTCTCTTTCTTTCTCACTCTCTCCCTCCTTTCTTCCCACATCCCCTGATTACCCATGTGATTTTGCTTCTGCACTTTTTAGTAGGGAATCAGTAAAGTTTGCTTTGTATTCATGCCACAGAAAGATGCAGATTAATTGGTCATATTTGGCTGCTAAAATGCTTTCTGATCTCTAATGGACTGATTCCTACCACTCCTCACTCCAGGATCCTTTGATAAGTGCAGGCTTATGCAAGGTCTGAATAAAAACTCACAATCTTCTCAGCAATGCAGCAAGGTGTCTTCTGCTTTGCTAGGATGTCATGCCCTTCCTTGAGAACCATTCAAGTGTCCTTGCCAGTGTTTAAAGGAACGCCCTCACCTATTTTTGGTGGAGTCCCAATGTTTCCTTCTATGTGACAGTAAAAGGACAAGAATCACAACAGATTATTTTTCTTATAGTTCTGGAAAACTAATGCACACTATATTTATGGGGGTTACTTTATAATACTGCTTTATTGTTGCCTTTGTTAGGTGCCGTGGAATTGGTGTCTGACTCACAGGGACCCTATAGACAATAGATAAAACACTATTGTCAGTGTTTCTCTGCTATTCATAGGGCTTTCAATGGCAGATTGATTTTTGGGAGTGGGTTGCCAGGTCCTTCTCCCAAGCCTACAGAACCTGGTGTTCTCAGGTGGTCTCCCATCCAAGTACTAACCAGGCCCGACCCTGCTTATGCCACAGTGATACGGCCACAAGCCTGATTTTGAGTTCCCCTATAGTCATGCTTGCTGTCTATCCTTCCCTGTATTTCTCTCTGTCATTCATATATTCATATTCATTCTCTTCCTCCCTCTCTCTCTCTCTCTCTCTCCCTCTCTCGTCTCTGTCTTCCCCTCTTCTTTCAATTTCCTATTTTCCTTTTCTCTTGTTCTATACATTGATCTTCTTCACTACATGATTAATACATTAGCATTTTCTAGTTTTTTGTGTTAACCATCATTATATATATATTGATCTCCAGATTCGTGAGCATGATTGATGAGACTTTTTAAGTATGTTACAGAAGCTTCATTCATTTCATTTCTTCCTCATAACTATTATATGAAATGTCATTATTGATGTATCTCCCTGGAATGACTCCTGGAGTTTCAGCATTCTCTCTTTTTTCCCTCATACTAGGAGGTTGAGCCCAGGGCTTCAGGCATGCCAGAAAAGTGCTCTGCCACTGAACTCCACCCCCAGCCCTTCTTATATTTATCTGCTTTTTTGGAACAGGTCTTACTAAGTTGTGCAGACTGTCTCTAGCTTCAAATTTGCAATTCTCCTGCCTCTGCCTCTGGAGTCACTGAGATTACAGGTATGTGCCACGGTTCCTTGGATCTGTGTCTGATACATATGCAAATAGAAAGTCCAAGAAATTCTAGTAAAACCGAAGGGAATTTTATTAAGTTGCTAAAGAATAGGTGCTCCCAAATTCCTCCAGGCCAAAAGGTTTTTGGCGTTCATTGGTCTTGGCATACCTAGAGGAAGGAGATTTTTGAGAGGAAGATTAACGGGCAGCACATCAGGGAAACTTACCATATGTTTGCATGATTTCCAGAATATGTGTCCCATATTGTTCTGGCGAAGGAGATTCTAGCATTGTAATTAGGGTGACCTGGACATACTATGTCATTGTTCAGGAGAGCTTCTGTACTTCTCATGCTCTGTATTCTGGTTTCCACTGGATTGGGATTTGCAGTCAGCACTTTCTACTTCAGTGCTGTGTTGAGCATATGTTTGTCAGGCTAAGCATACTAAGCCCACGTCAAGAGGTTAATGAAATGGAAATGATGAGACTATAAGAAGTAGGTGCTACGACCTTAGGCACTTGGATTCCTCCATCTCTTTAGCCTACTCTAGAGCCATATGCAGCCATATATATTAATTAGCAATTAGGGATTTGTACTGATTTTTAAAAATTAGGTAGCATATCACTGACTTTGGGGGAAAATAAGAGTTTATCCTTGGCCAACCAATAAAACCAACTGGAGAAATTACTGAACTCTCCTTTAGATCTTTCATTTCTCTTTTTCGCTTTTTTCTCTGCCATTTCCTCAATTTAGTGTCACATCATCTCTCACTATTGAATGATATCATTAATGTCACATGCAAGCAAAATTTTGCTAAAGATCATTCAAAAGCAACTGCAGCAGTATATGGACAGGGAACTGCCAAAAAATCAGGCTGAATTCAGAAGAGGATGGGTATCCAGGGACATGGTTGCTGATTTCAGATGGATATTAGATGAAAAAAGAAAATATCAGAAAGTTGCCTATGTCTTTTCAAAAATGCAAAGGCATTTGATTGTGTGGATCATAACAAATTATGGATAACAATGTGAACAATAGGAATACCAGAGCACTTAATTATACTCGTGAGGAATCTGTACATGGACCAGGAGGCAGTTGATTGAATACAATAAGGAAACACTGCCTGGTTTAAAGTCAAGAAAGGTGTGTGAAAGGGGTCTATTCTTTCATGCCTCTTTAATCTCTATGCTGAGCAAATAATCTGAGAAGCTGGGTTTTATGAAGAAGAATGTGGCATCAGGATTGGAGGAAGACTCATTATCAAACTGTGTTATGCAGGTGACACAACTCTGCTTGCTGAAAGTGAAGAGGATTGGAAACACTTACTGATGAAGATCAAAGAACACAGCCTTCGATATGGATTGTGACTCAACATCAGCAAAACAAAAATCCTTACAACTGGGTCAGTGTCAGCTTCATGGTAAATAGACAAAAGATTGAGTTTGTCCAAGATTTGCTTTACTTGGTTCTACAATCAACATCTATGGAGGCAGCAGTCAGGAAATCAAAAGACACATTGCATTGGGAAAAGCTGTTGTTAAAGACCTCTTTAAAGTGTTGGAAAGTAAAGATGTCACATTGAAGATGAAAGTGTGTCTGACTCATGCCATGCTATTTTCAGTCGCATCATATAGTTGTAAAAGCTGGATGTTGAATAAGGAGACAGAAGAAGAATTGATTTTTTTATATTTTAGTGCTGGAGATGAATATTGAATATACCCTGGATTGCAAAAAGTACCAACAGATTTGTCCAAAGAGAAGCGCAAGCAGAGTGCTTCTTGGAAAGAGAGTGGGTAGACTGAGTCTTACATGTTTTGGACATGTTGTCAGGATGGACCAATCCCTGGAGAAGGACATCATGTTTGGGAGAGTGGCAGGTCAATGAAAAAAAGGAAGACACTCAACTAGATAGATTGACACAGTGTCTACAATAATGGGCTTAAACATAAATAAGATTGTGTACCTGACACAAAATCAGGGAGTGATTTTTTTCTGTTGTACATAGGTTTCCTATGAGTCAGACCCAACTCAATGGCAAATAACCATGATCCTGAACTCCCCTATCCATTTTCTCCCCTCCTGCCCTAGACCATCATTCCCACCCATCAGAGTGATCATATCAAGCCAATTTTCTGCCTAGCTCTATGGCACATGCCTGTAGTCCCAGTGACTCTGGAGGCAGAGGCAAGAGGATCACAAGTTCCAGGCCAGAGGCAGTCTATAGTAAGCTTTAGTAAGACCTGTCTCTAGATAAAATAAATAAACAAATAAATAAATAGGCTGAGAGTGTAGCTCTATGGGAGAGCAATTGCAAGGTATGTATAAGACTAGATTCAGCCCCTCAGTACCACACACACACACAAAAAAAGGTGCCAAACATGTCAATTTCCAGCTTTCAAATACTTGATAGCTACCCAATAGCTGTTGGATGATGTTGGACACTTCTTAACTTACTAGAAAAGGCCCTTCAAAACTTAGCCACACTATACATTCCCTAATCTCTTGCAAGTCCCCCAAATACGTGATATCCTTTCATGGCTCTGACTACTATCCGTGCAGCTCTCTTTTCCTGGCATATCTGTCACTATTAACTTACTTCAAGGTCCAGTGCAAATGCCATCTCCTTTATCCAACCTTTTATCATTTCTATTCACCACATTTCACTCAAGAAAAATAAATCCTTCTCATAACATTTTATACATACAACTATTATAACTATATTACACCATAAGTATTTGTTTATATATTTTTCTTTCTCAGTGGGATATAGTCTACTTGGGAATGGGACTGTGGGTTATAAATTTTTGTTTTATGAAGCCAAATTTGGTGTCCAAATTATAATGTGTAATAAGTTTGGCACATATTATATGAGTCTAAAAGCTGTCTGGCAGCATATGCTCTAACAGGGTGAGATTATATGATATGTTTATTGTGTGTGTGTGTGTGTGTGTGTGTACACATGTTTGTGTCTATTTGAAAATTCATATGAAGAAATTATTTTTAAATAGAGTCAAATTAATGTTGAAATATTTTAAAGTATAGTGCATTTCTTCCAATTTGTATCAGAAATTTTCTTCTTATAATTTCATGTGAACTCTCTTATCTGTCCAATATGCTGTAGACAATGCATCATCTCAGAGAATTAGTTTTTTGATTGCTGAATGATTTTGGATGAAATGAAAGATTAATTTATAAGTGAACATTTTTTACCACGAACAAATGGCATATACTGAAGTACCTCTGTCCTTCTGTCTTATAAATTGGAGATAATAAATGTTATCAATAAAATTTTAATCATTCATTTATACAGCCAGTGATTGTCAAATAATTACTGTATACAGTTGCTCAGCCAAGTTTTGACATGTTAGAAATAAACAGCGTTGGCTTCTGCCTTCTCAGACCATATAGGGTAGACTGAGACTAACAGGAAACAACATTTTTCTACAAGAAGTTATCAAAATTCTCATGAAGATGTTATGACTGTAAAGAGCCTTGCTGAATATCAGTCTCTTTATTTATAAATATTCAAAGGAATTTAAAAAATAATAATAACTTCTATTTGTAAAAATTCCTTTTATCTGTTTGCTGTCCAAAACTGCTTTCACATTATTAATACCTTCATTCTTTCCACAAATATTTATGAGATGTCTACTATGTACCAGTCACTTTCCTCAGTACAATGAATACAATGGTAAATCCTAACATACCAATTAAATAAGCACACGAGTATGATGAATACTATGAATAAGACAGCGTTTGTCATCACAGAATATGGAGTTTTAAAGGACAATGTCAAATAAAAAGAAAAATCACAAAGCAGTGAGATAATTTAACATTGATTACTTTAATAATGAAAGGCTGTAAAATTGTTTCTTGATGAGGATGAAGTTTGTTTTTCATTAATTAATACCTAAGCACTATGTGATTCATTGGAAAACCTATATGCTTTAAAATTCCTTTCTTGATTAAAAGTCCCATTCCATCTATTTATGGAACTTAGGTAGCTACTTGATATAAGGCAATTTGATCAGATTAAACTATGGTTAAACAAATAGCCAATTTTTCCAGACACAATTGTATTTTAAAATAATTAACTTATATGTTCATATTACTACATCTCTAATGGTTATAGATATGGCTGGGGATATTTTCAGAGTTAGGAGAGCCCCAGAGAATCCCCAAGGCATCCACCATAAACAATCAGCTTACTGCTGGCTGAGGGGCCAGTGATTTAGAAGAGGCAAATCAATTAAAAATTTTTCAAGTTACATATTTATTTTTTCATAATTAATTTCAAGATATCCTAGTTTCATTCAACAGTCCATGTCTATAATCACAATTTTCTGCAATGCAAATTTATTTTCCTTATTGTGACCTTGAAGTATCGCAATGTCCAGAAAAAAAACACAATTACTATCTCAATGCACTATTAAACCACTTTGAAATGATATTTAACAGAAAAGGCTTAGATGCTATTTGATTTTAGAGGAATTCTTAGTTAACAACAACAAAAACAAGTAAATACAAGCCAAACACCTGACTACCGAGGCATGCTAGATAATTGGAGTTTTATGGTACATTAACATAAATGTTAGACAATTACTTTCCCCATCTGTTTCCCAGTTTTAACCCCCCCAGCAAAAGTGTTTGTAGTACCTCTTAGAAATGTTCCTTGAATTTTATCCCATAAGAATAGCTCTTATCTAAATTGTCTTTGCTAACATTGCTGTCTTAAATGCTGCTATCATGTGCCAAGCATTTTTCTTCTTTCAAATTTGTCATATTCTTTTGTATTTATTCATTTAAAAGGGAAAAAATCTGTACCATATTAAAACTGATGACTTCAGGTTATCAAATAAATATTGATATTACCTAACATTAAGTCTGATTCATACATTTTTTTACTATTTTAAAACTCAACATAGGAAGAATAAGTCTCAGAGATCTTAAAGAGCAGTGTTCTGTAATAAGTTAACAACTTAGGAGGTCTCATTTTATCAGCAAATCTGGTCAGCTGTACATCTGCCAAGGAGATGCTTGGATATGAAATCACCACCACCACCATTACCACCAGCAGCAGCAACAGCTACTGCAGCAGCCGTACATTTTGTTCCCTTCTTCAAGCGTATATCAAAGAGGCAGTTCTTCCTTCCATAGCAAAAACTGAGGAAAAGATTTATAAGAATCAATCGAGAAGCTCTCTTTAACGCTATCACACCCTGAAATTTCTATTCTGGAATATGAAAATGGTAGTATTCTACCTGGTACTCACCAGTTCTGCTTAAGCATATTCTTTTAATAGTTACTAATGACATAATTGGGGATTTTTTAATGGCAATATCTAATCTTTTTGACTGACTTACGTTGAGTAGCTTAAAATTTTTGAGTGTTTTAGGCAGTTCACAATATCAATTTGTGTATCTGCAAGTATAACACATAAAACAAACTTCTCTGTCAAAGCAAAATATTTAAACAAATTATTTTAAAATATGTCTGCTCTCTAGCTATTGCTACACTAATAGTTAAAATTAAATTAACTTTCTACTTTTTGAATTTTTAATTACCTTTACACAGTATGGAGCATTTTTGAAACTGTAAAGGATTATAAAGATTTAAAATTTTAATACAATTTTTACTATTAACCAAAGAATATCCATATGATGCCTGCAGCTGTAGCCCTGTGGAATCCGATCCCATCAGATCTCGGAAGCTAAGCAGGGTCACGCCTGGTTAGTACCTGGATGGGAGACCTCCTGGGAACACTAGGTGCTGTGGGCTTGGGAGAAGGACCTGGCAACCCCCTCCCAAAAATCAACCTGCTGTTGAAAACCCTATGAACAGCAGAGAAGCACTGACAATAGTGTTTCCCCTGTTGTACAGAGGGTCGCTGTGAGTCGGATACCAACTCGATGGCACCTAACAACAACAACAACAACAACAACAACAACAACAACAACAACAAATCCATATGACACATAACATTTTTCATCTTGAAATTTTAGTACTGAAAGTAATATCTTAAATCCTCTTGATTTCTCATGCACCTACTTATGGCTAGGAAAAAAGTTGTTGAACATTTATTCTTTGCCTGGCATTGCAAATTAAGCAAAGATTAATCACACCTAGATTCTGCACTCGGCTCAAAGGAACATAGTATAGTGCATTGGATGTAAATAGAGTTGGAATTTGAATTTGAATCTCATGAATTATTAGATGAATGACCTTGGATAATTAACATCTAGGATAAACCAGGATGCAGCTTTTTAAAGTAATAATAGTGACAATAATAATAGTAATAATAATAATCTTTTCTCACAGTTATTCTGAAATTAAATGAAAACATGATGAAGTACACACTCTACTAGTTAAGAACTATTTTTGCTACTTGCTGCTATTGTTCTTTGTTTTCTTTCTATTATTATTATTCTTATCATTACTTTAAAAATGGAGTTTTCAGCAAAGGTAAGATGGAAAAGGAATCATAAATACCTTACCAATAAGGTGATTTATAAAAATTGCATAGAATTTCAAACTTTGAACATAGCAAGACAGGACACTGCATATGGAAGAACAATGTGAAAAATGCCAAGATTTTGCTCAGGAATTCTGTGTAAATTCCATCTTTCTGAAAACCAAAAACCATTCGAGTGTTTTTGTATATTTGGAGGATAGAAGGATTGCTAAATATTATTTCCTTTCCCTTTTCACCTTACTTAATCACTTACTTAAAACACAACAAAGATCTCCTTTTCCATAGCTATTATCTGGTAGAAGGTTCCCCACACCTGCCAGGAACTGAGGTCAGAGCAATAGGAACAGCTAAGCACATTTTGTTATCTTCTACTTTGGGGAAAATGTATGTTATCATACATTAATCATTAATAGCATTGTTTGACTTCCAACATATTCTGGAATAATGACAAATACAGTAATTGTATCAGTAAGTATCAGCAGTGAAGTAGAAGTTAGCTACATTCTGACACTCTCCTTATCTTGAGAAGTCTAAAAGGGGTTTTAGGATTAATATAACTACTTCTTTGAAGAACGAAATTCACATGGCCTTCAGGCCTTTCCAACATACAAAGAGCTTGGTCCAAATGGTTACTTCAGTGTGAACATAATATGATTCATTTGTTCGCACTCTTCCTCCTCCTGATTTTCTCCGATAGCTGAAATGGGATGTGTATGTTCCTTCATAAATTCATTAGCTTTCCTTATATTATCTTCTATCAGCAGGCACTAGTTAAGCTCTTAGCTTCAAAGGTTCATAGAAGTGCAAGGAACAACATGAAATATTTAATAATGATGATGAACTGTCCTGCCTTCAGAGTGATTGCAAAAATGAGACCATGCATCTCAGAAATAAGAATATTATGACAACAATACTCAATGCCAGCTATTTTAAAAATTGGTAATGCAAAAAGGTGCTGAGGTGGAAAAAAATGTCCAATTGATTAGAAAATGAAATAAATATAGCCCATTACCTGAATGGAGCAAAAATATTTTTTCTTCTTATGTCATAAACACTCTTTCAGAAGAATATCTTTTCCTCTTCAATTCCCCAACCACACATATCCATCTGGATTTTCACAATTTTGCCAGACCACATCGGCATTTTAAAGAAACAAATTTTTGAATAATTATTCCCCATTGAGAATTGGAATGAATTTCACTTTAGTATGTTGGAAGAGCTAAAATGATTATTTCTCTTCTTGTTTTTCCATATGAATAGCAAATTGTTGAGTTTGGATTTATAATGTTGAATCCAGTGTCAATTTCTTTGGTCTGTTCTCTGAGTCTGTTTCTAGTTGCTCCAGTGCCTCAAATGGCTTCTATAAATCTAGGTAGAGCTTTGCAGAACTGAACTGAGCTCTACAGTATAAAAGCAGTATTTGATAATTTTGGTTGTTTTATCATTTCAATACAACCCTAAAGTTATTACCTTTTAGCCATTCTAACCCACACATGTCTGTCAGCTTGTCATGCTGTGGGAGCTTGCATGTTGCTCTGATGTTGAAAGCTATGTCACTGGTATTTCAGATACCAGCAGGGCCACCTATGGTTGACAGTTTTCAGCTGAGCTTTCAGACTAAGACAGACTAGAGAGAATGACCCAAACCCCACTCTGGAAACAATTAGCCATTGAAAACTCTGTGAATAGCAGAGAAACACTATTAAATATAGTGCCGGAAAATGAGCCCCCCAGATTGGAAGGCATTCAAAATATGAGTGGAGAAAAGTTGCTTCCTCAAAAAAGACTACTGGGGAAGAGTTGCCTCCTCAAAGAAGAGTCAACTTTAATGATGGGAATGGAGTAAAGCCCCTGGGACCTCCATTTGCTGATATGGCTTCACTCAGAGGAGAAGGAACATAGTGGTTGCAAGAACAGGCTCAAATATTAAAAAAAAAGATTGTGTGTATGGTACAGTGTCAGGTGGTGTTTCATTCTGCTGTACTTAAGTTTGGTATGATTCAGATCTGACTGGACAGCACCTAACAACAACAAAAACAGACATTCTAAATCTTTGAATTAACTGTATCTTTTCTTTCTATAAGTTATTATGTAATTCAAACATGTAGAAAAACCCAGAGGGAAATATTACACACACCTATCAATCACCCAAAATGAAAACATTTGCTGCATGTGTTGGAATGTCTCCTACTAAAATAAAACGTTGCAGAAAGAGATTAATTCTAATTATGTTCATTGTGACTTTTATATTAAGTCATTTATTTTATTCATATGAATGTAATAGTTTACTAACAATATTAATATTTACATTCAGTATACAATATATCAGACATTATGCTAAATGCTTTGCATAAATTCAATGACTTAATTCTCATATCCCCATTTGGATGGAGGCACTGTTCTATCCATTATATAAATTTATAATCTGAGGCACAGGAAAAGTAACCAAGCTTAGACAGCTAGCAGGTGGTGGAGTTAGAATTTGTAATAGACTTTACATACTGGATTCTTAAACTGTATGCATCAGTACCCCTCAGAACTAATGTATTCTTTCTTCTATCTATCTACTGAAGAATGGGTAAGTTGCTTGCATTTTTCAACATTGCAAAATATTTGTATATATGTGTATATTACCTCATTTTCTGTCATAATCTAAAGCCACTTGAAGCTGGGCACTTTATAAATAAAAGAGGTTTATTTAGCTCTCAGTTTGGGAGGTTGAACTTCCAAGAACAAGCAGCAACTTCTGTTCAGTTTCTGGTGAGCGTCCCCCCAATCCCATCATTACATGACAGAGAAATAGAAAGGGAAACAGCTAACTGCAGAACAGGCCACATAGAAAGACATAGAGACCATGGAGGGCACAGTCTTTATCTTTTATAGCAACTAACTATCTCAGCCAGCAGCCATACCTGTGTGGCAACCGATCCCATCAGATCTCAGAAGCTATGCAGGGTCAGGCCTGGTTAGTACTTAGATGGGAGAGGGACTGGGAACACCAGGTCTGTAGGCTTGGGAAACAGACTCAGCAACTCACTCCCAAAAACAATCAGCCATTGAAAATCCTACGAATAGCAGAGAAGCACTAACAATACTGTTTCACCTGTTGTATGTAGGGTCACTATGAATCAGACATTGACTCTGCACCACCTAACAACAAGGACAATAGCTGTCTCAAGAACTAACTCACTACACAAGACCAGTGTTGATCTCTTCAACTCTCCAGAGGGCAGATACTGCCCTAATTAGCTCCGACTAGGTTCCACCGCCTCCCAACATGACCACACTGGGGACTGAGTTTCCAGCACATGAACCTTATCCAACAAAAAACATATTCAAATCATAATATGTGTCTATTTCTACACATGGTATATGTAGTTGTAATGACTTTGCCAAGGTTACCACAACAAAATACCATAGACAGAATGTCCTAATCAACAGATTTTCTCACAGTTCTGGAAGCTAGATATCCACACCAAAATGTTTCCAAGCTTGCTTTCTCCTAAGGTACCCCATGTTGACTTCCAGGTGACAACCTCCTCAATGTGCCTCAAATGGTCTTTTTTCTATACTCATGCAGTCCTGGTATGTTTCTGTGAGTTCACATTTCCTCTTATAAGTACATTGGTCACGTTGGATTACGAATCACCCTAATAGTCTCATTTTTTACTCAGTTGCCCCTTTAAAAGTCTCATCTCCAAGTACAGTCACATTCTGATGTACTAGGTTCTAGGGCTTCACTTGTGAATTTTAGAGGCAGACACATGATTCATGCCAGAACAGTTGTGATATTGGTATTGTTTCTTTTTAGTGGTTATGAGTATTTTGAGGGAGTGGGGGATATACCAGGGAGTAGAATTGATAGATATTTATAAATACATTTTTGTTCTTATTAGGTACTGACAAAATGTTCTTCAGATTGGTTCTATCAATTTATTTTCCCATAATCAATGTAAGAAAGACATTTTGTCCATCTTCTTCCTCAATCTTGGAATTGTTGTACATTTTACCTTTTGCTGCATTGATGCATATGGGAGATCTCAATTCTTTATTTTCTGGTTCTATGTATATTAATAATGTTTTTCTTATTTTCTGAGTTAATGTTCTTCCTTGCTCCTTCTCCTGTGAATTAGTTCTTAGTCTTGGCTATAATTTCATCAGCATATTTGTCATTTGCTTATGACTTCATATGAATTTTTGATATATTGTGGATGAGAATCACTTTCATTGATCTGCACTAAAAATATCTGCTCCAAGTCAGTGTTTACAATGAGTTTATGATGTCTTTTTTCTTACTGAAAATTTTTATTTTGATATCTGATTATCAATATTTTGCTTTTGGCTTCTACTTTCTCTATCTTGTTTACTCTCTGCTATGCTGTAATAAAGATTGTGTTGTTGTTAGGTACTGTCAAGTTGGTATCCAACTCATAGCGACCCTCATAAGGTTTTCAATGGCTGTTTCAGGATTGCCTTGGGAGTGAATTGCCAGGTCCTTCTCCCATGTAATAAAGATAAGGTCCTATATTTTCTTATACATTTGAAAAATATTATTTTTAATTTACAGTTTATCTAGTTTGGAGAGGTTAAGGTATAACTTTAAAATTTATTCTTCTGTTTCCATAGTGATTGTAATTTTTTTCGACACAGTTTTATTTTGTAGTATATGGTGTTAGAACCCAAGACCTTCCACATACTTTGCAAGTGCTCTACCACTGGGATGCACCCTCAGTCCATATTTTATTTTTTCTTTTGAGTCAGGGTCTCACTACATTACACAGGCTGCCTCTGGGCTTTAACTAGCAACCTTCTTGCCTCAGCCTCTGAAGTCATTGGAATTACAGGCATGTGGCACAGTGCCTGGCAACACAATTGAATTTTCAGTTCAACCTTTTACAACTAGTTTCAAATGCTACCTCTATCACCTAACAAGTGTCCATGTGACAGCTAGCAACCAATGTACATAATATTCTGTGTTAATTGTATTTGCATCATACTTAATCTTCATAATACTTTCACAAGGTACATATTCATTATTTCCTTTCTGTCGTTATATAAAATGATGTAAGGACATGGCAAATATATACTCCAGTGTCACATGGCCAATAAGAAGAGGAGCCAGGATTTGAATCCCAATACTTTCAAATCCCAGAAGTTAATCTCTGATAATATACAATGACATTTATTTTATATATACGTGCAACAGTTTGTGAAGTTTATAGTATGCCCATTAATTCACTTGGTTTCCTTTGTGACAATTCACTTTCAATCACTTTGTATATATCCTTCATAATTAAATCAATTATACTTAGTCCTTTCTTTCGTTAAGCTCAGCTTCTTACCCTCCATTAAGTCTTTTCTGCAATTCTGCTACAAGTTCATTGCAGTCCCATAGCAATTTTGAAAGAATTAACATCATTATGATACATCGTATACAAGAACATGCTAGAATTCTTATTTTAGGGTTAAATTGTTTCTCCTTCAAAAAGTTGTGTGATTTTTCCCCA
>VMDO01037379.1:0-14359 GCA_007922755.1 Pedetes capensis | reverse complement strand
TTCTGCAAGACCATCTAGCAAGCCGGCGAGATCAAGCCCAGGGGCCCCGAAGAGCCGAAGACATCTAGCAAGCCACGAAGAGCCTCCCAACTCCTCCCATCCTTGGGAAGGAGGGAGGTAAAGAAGGCGAGCCGCGAGAGTCAAGACCATCGGACCTCAACTGAACACCAGCGGCTGTGGCTGTGCCTTTAAGGCTGAGTTGTACCAGCACTTAGCCTGCAGCATTCTATGCTGCAGGCATAGAGCCAGCACTTAAAGGGGTAGAGCCTTGCTCTATAGGGGCTGCCTGCTCCCTGCTCTCCTTAAGGGGAGCACCCCAATAAACCTTCCCTGTCCTTTCCCAACCACCTGAAGGTCTCCCGAGGTCCTTCTTTCCCGACATCGGTCACGTATTATGTTGTGGGTTTGGCCCTAACTTTAGCCGGGCTAGAGCCAAAACCTCAACAGAAAACTAGGTATAAAACTGGTAAAGACTAGTGATGTAATTCCAGAGCAAAGTTAGTCATTTTAAGAATAACGATACTAATAACAATGACACCTTTATTCCGTATGAGACAGTGATGGGTATTTTTCACACATTATTCTAAGTCCTACATAGAAGGTGCCTGTAGCCGTAGCCCTGTGGCATCCAATCCCACCAGACGTCGGAAGCTAAGCAGGGTCAGGCCTGGTTAGTACTTGGATGGAAGACCGCCTGGGAATACCAGGTGCTGTAGGCTTGGGAGATGGACCCAGCAACCCCCTCCCAAAAATCAATCTGTCATTGAAAACCCTATGAATAGCAGAGAAGCACAGATAATAGTGTTTCCCCTGTTGTATGTAGGGTTACTATGACGTGGATACCGACCTCACGGCACCTAACAACAACAACAACATAAAAGGCTTTATCACTCCCACTTTACAGAGTAAGACCGAGGCGAAGAAGGGTAATCTGTTAAGTCTTGTGAGTGATAACAATGCCAACCTATCCCTGTCCTAGATCATCCCGGCTCTTCTACAAGGTCCTGACATAGGGAAAATAGCATGCAAGGAAGGAACTGAAGTTTTGACTTACTGCCAATTTGGGTTTTGTATGACTGTTTCAATTTATAAAGGCAATATGACCACACTACAGAAATCTTGAAAAGTAGGAGGGAAGCCTTTTTTGCTTTAATACAGCCACCACTTCTATTATTTTGATATCTTCTATATTTGTTTCACACCTGCCCATGCCTTCCCTTTCCCTTTTGTTGTTGTTAGGTGCCATTGAGTTGAGTCTGACTCATAGCAACCCTCATAGGGTTTTCAATAGCTGACTGTTTCATGAGTGGATTGCCACATCCTTCTCCCATTTTTGCAGTGCTGGGGATCGAACCCAGGTCCTCAGAGAGTGCAGAGCAGCATTCAACCAACTGAGCTAAACCCCAACCCGCCTTTCCTCTTTAACAGCATCTTACAGGAAGCCCTGATTTCATTGATAAAAGTCTTCAGGCCAAAACTATTTTTGTTTCTTACCTGTTAACAAGGTCATACAGCTCTGGCATTGTTTTTGCACTGACAAAATGCTGAGTTTTGAAGTCATTTTTCTTATCAAGTAGGTAGAGTGGATGGAACCACTCGTAGAGTGAGTGGTAGAGGCCATAACGTATGTTCCTTAAAGAAAAAACAGTCATTAACCAACTGCCATTAAACAAAGAAATATTTTGTTTTAAGAAAAACCAGTTGCCAGGCATGGTGGTACATGCCTATAATCCCACCTACATTGGAGGCTGAGGCAGGAGGATTACAAGTTTGAAGCCAGCCAGGACAACTTAGTGAGACCCTGTCTCAAAAACAAAAAAGGGCTGGGAATATGGCTCAATGGTGGAGCACATGCCTCACATGTGCAAGGCCCTGGGTTCAATTTCCACTACTGCCAAAATAGGAAAAAAAAAAAAAAAAAGAAAAAAGAAGAAGAAGAATTAGAAGAAGAGTCAGTTCCAGCATTTTATTATTTATTTATTTTATTTTTTTGTGGTACTTGGGAGTTGAACCCAGGGCCCCTGCACTTACTGTGCAAGTACTCTACCACTGGGCCGCATGCACTGTCCATTTTTTATTTTCTTAATTTTTTTTTTTTTCGGTACTAGGGTGCTGAAGTCAGGGCCTCATGGATACTTTGTGAGTACTCTGTCACTGGGCTGCATCCCAAACCTCTTTTTAGATTGAGACAGGGTCTTGCTAAATTACATAGGCTGCCTCTGGCCTCAAACCTGTGATCATCCTGTTTCTACCTCCCAAGTTGCTGGGATGACAGGCGTGTGCCACCACACTTGGCCATTTTTTATTTCTTTTTTTATTGTGAGTCAGCATCTTGTTAAGTTATACAGGCTGCCTCTGGCCTTGATCTCACGATCCTCTTGCCTCTGCCTCCAGCTCCTGGGTTGAGGGGATTACAGGCATATCACTACACCTGGCTAGTTCCAGCCTGTTTTATACCTTACTGAAATCATTCATGCAGATCATGCAGAAGGGTGAGATCCAAAATTATTTCCTTAAATTATTTCTTGTTCACTTAAGCAAAAAGATTGGGTTTATTTTATTTCAGATGATATATTTATAACTACTTTTTATTTTTAGTTATTTTTGTAGTTCTGGGCATTGAACCCAGGGCCTTGTGCATGCTAGGCAAGCCCTCTACCACTGAGCTAACAGCCCCAGCCCAAGCCCTTGGCTTTTTTGAGACAAGGTCTCCCTATGTAGCCTAGGCTGACTTCAAACTCACAATTCTCCTGTATCAGCTTCCTGAGTGCTGGGATTACAGGTATGTGCAACCAAGAGCAGCACCTATAACTACTTTTCATATATAAATATCTTAACATCAAAATGTCATTTAAACTACATTGCATCTTTTAAGTCACTTATCTCAGTAACATATAGTCCTGTTCTTTAAAAATGCTTTTGCTGTCAAGTATATAAATACATACTTGACACCCTAAGCCCAATTTTTACTTTTATTTTGAGACAAGGTCTTGCTAAGTTAAACAGGCTGCCTCTGGCCTCAAACTCTTGATCTTCCTGCCTACACCTCCCAAGGTGTGCGCCACCATCCCCAGCTTCTAGAACCCAAATCTAACCAATATCTAAGATCTAATGGACATTCACAGCAGGACTCCTGGCAAAGTATAGCATCAGTAACTGAATATTGAGCAGGTGACTGAAGTTGGCAAACTTACTTCCTCAAGTCCAGGTTATGCTTTAGCTTTTGCAAGCCCTGTGGCCTCTATCCCAACTTTCAAATTCTACCCGGAAGGCAGTCCTAGACAATGATAGGGACGGATGTGTTTCAATCAGATGTTATGATTTACACAAACAGGCAGTTGGCCTACACCTCAAATAGGACATCACATTTACCAAGTCACCATAGAGCTAAGATTGGGAATGGCACAACCATCACCTTTTCTTCTTACAGGCAAACATATCCAGACTGTGGAGTTCAAAGCCTGGATACCTGTATTCAAATTCTACCTCCAAGACTTGAAGATAAAGCTCAGTAGTAAAATGTGGACTTAGTGTGCATGAGGTCCTGAGTTCCACACCAGGTACCAAAAACAAAAACCAAACTCTACCTCTGTCTACCTCTTTGATCTTGGGAAGTTACTTCCTATAAAATGACAGATATTAGGGAGCATTAATTAGAATCAATCATGTACCTCTTTTTCTTATTTTTTTCTACTTTACCTGCCCTTCTCAACCCTCAGCTTGGTCTACCGTAATCCAAACCCTCCCCAAAGATCTGTAAAGCTGTGTTGATGGCTAAGGTGGAAACAACGATGAGACCCAGGCCTTGGTCTCCATCAGATACTGGAAAAGGCCCCATGCTGGAACGCTTCCCACAAGGAATCTTTGATGGGTGGCAGGTGGACCATTGTGGTCACTCTGGGTGTCCTTCACTCAACTAGACAGGACCACAAATTTCTTTCCTGATATCACCTTTGGTTCAGGGAAAACTGCTAAGCCTCAAACACGGCTACCTCAAAGGCCAGGAGTCAAGCAGATTAAATGCAGACTTAGAAAACACACAGGAGAAAAAATATAGAACTCTGGATGGCTGGATCTGAAGAGATGTCAGAGTTGCCTTCCATAAACACACACCTCTTCCGGACAGCTGCTCCCAACTCACCAACCAAATCACGATGGGGGCCCATGTCCTTAGAATTCCAGTTCCAAGACGCAGGACTTGGCCAGTTTGTGAAGCCTTCATGATGTTTTGTTGTCAGGACCACATACCTGTGGATGTCAAAACCAAATAAGCAAAGGAAGTAGGCAGCGGATCCTAACTATGAGCTTGCCCAGCCTGCTTGCGGCTTGTAAAGTGGTGAGCAGAACTTGACAATAGAGACTGTACTGGGATGAGTCATGCATTAGTGACACCCAAGACAGTCACACCACTACAGTCAAAACACCCTGTGGGAAGTATTCCAGGAATGGAAGCAAACTTGAGCAAGTCACGGCCTTTATTCCAGCCAAGGAGGCTCAGAGGGAAAGAAGGAGTGGGTGAGGGAAAAGCAATGCACCCTCGCTCTCTGATTCTTCAGCTCTACTGCGTATAAATTAACCTTCTTTAACCCTTTGCCCTGAAAGAAAAGTATCTCTACTGGCAACATCATATGACAGAAATGTAAGTTGCTCATCTTACCAAGCCTGTAAAATTGCCTATCATTTATGGAGGTGACAAAAGATGTAAAGATCTGGGGAAAAAGGCAAGTGTTGAAATAACCAAATCATTCAGTGTTTTATCTACTTTTATGGCAGAAAAATCAATGCCTACATGTGATGAGTTAATCACTGGCTAGTATGGGAAACTCTTGGACTTTAGGGACAGATAATGTTTTAGGCTTGTGAACCATATTCTTCTCTGTAGTACATTCTCCTCCTCTTCCTCCTTTTTTTTTTTTTTTTAAATAATCCTTCAAAAATGTAATAATCATTCTCACCTCATATGCCTTACAAAAACAGGCAGACAGGCAGTCTCACTGGGCATGGTTTGCAGACCCTGGGTACAGTGAGAAGAGCCTTCCCCTTGGAATTGTAAGATATGCAATCTTGGACATTAGGTCCCTTCTCTCTGAGCTTGCCACTTCATTCAGAAAGTAAGGGGTCTGGAAAGAGGCTGTCTCCCAGATTTTACCTTTTTTACATTTGAAAATTATGGATCTCTAAAACTGCTAGAAGATGGATAACACTGCCTCTGTTGACTCAAGCTTTTTAGGAGGGGGATCCAAAAAATCCCCAAAACAAGGTGAAAACCATGATCACCTGCTTCTTTGATGTGAGAGAAATTGTATACTCAGGAATTTGTTCCCAGGGGCGAAAGGGCCAATGAAAGTTTTTAACTATCTGGAAGTTCTGAGGTTTCTTCAGGTTTTGCAGAAGAAACTTTCTGAGTTGTGGCAAGTGGGTGACTGGTTCTCCCACCACGACAATGCAGCAGCCCACACCATGCTCAGTGTTCAGCAATTTTTGATGGAAAAAAAGCAGGACTCTTGTGCCCTACGCTCCCTATTCACGTGATCTCACGTGATTTTTTTTTTTTTTTTTTGGTCCTGTTTTCCTGGATGAAAAAGTCCTCAAAGGGAGAAACAGCAGAAGTACTAAAAGGTATCAACATGGAGGAGTTCAAAACCTGTTTTGAGCAGAGGCAAAAAGCGCTCTGACAGGTGTATTGCATCAAACAGACAGGACTTCTGAAGCTGACTGAAGTCTGAACATGTAAAATGAAATACCAGTTTTTTGTTTTTTTTTTTTCGGTACTGGGGGTTGAACCCAGGGCCTCGCACCTGCATGCTCTGCAAGTGCTGGACTACTGAGCTGCACCCCCCAGCCCACTTTTTTTTACTTTTTGAGACAGGGTCTCGCTAAATTACGCAGACTGTCTCTGGTCTCGAACTTGCGATCCTCCTGCCTCTGCCTCCCGAGCTGCTGGGATTACAGGCGTGCGCCACCGCGCCCGGCTATACCTCAGTTTTTATAAAGAAATTCTGTTTCAGCGGGTTGGGGTTCCCCCTGGTATTCTCATACATTTAATGGCAAACCCTCAAGGTCAGGTGTAATTTGTCCTTGTTGTTGTTGTTGTTAGGCGCCCTTGAGTTGTGTCCGACTCATAGCGACCCTCATAGGGTTTTCAATGGCAGATTATTTTGAGATTGCCTTGGGAGTGGATTGCCACGTCCTTCTCCCATTTGCGGTGCTGGGAATCGAACTCGGGACCTCAGAGACTGCAGAGCGGTGCTCTACCAACTGAGCTAAATCCCAGCCCCAATTTGTCCTTAGTACAACAGAATCCGAAGTCCAAGCAAAACTGAAACCTCGAGGGTGAGGAGGAGCCAAGATCAAGGATGGCCGGAAGGTTGCTGTAAACCAGGAGCTTCCACCTGCTTCTCTTCCCAGCGGCCAAACCCATCCTTCTGGAAGCCAAGTGATCATTCCCTGGCACAACACTGGGCAAGAGGGTCCTCAAGGCTTCCTCCTTCGGTATGGCGCTGCCCTCAACAAACTGGGCTCTCCCCACTTCCACACCCCAGCGCTCGCCCAGCTTTCAGTTTTCCGAACTAATCCACAGCAGACTCCCAACAGTTTTCAGCACAATCCAAAGCTTTCTGGAGCACGGAGAAGAGGAAGAACCCCCACTGCAGCCCAAACATAGTGCACACCAGAGCTCCCTTCCCTAGCTTTCCACCTTAGAGACATTACAGCTAAAAGGAACAGGTGCAATTCCTTTCTGTAACCGCCCAAGGAGGCTGCAGGGAGGCGGAAGTGACTTGTCCAGCTCATACAGGGGCTTGGACCAGAGTCCAGACCACTGATTTCTGCATCCCCCCAGGAGGGAAACACAGGACCTGGGGCATACCTTGAGGTCAGACAGCAGCTGTGCGGCCGTGGGCAGGTGGCCTTAGGCCCCCTCCTCCCACTGCCCGTCAGCCCGCCCTGCCCCGCGCCGGGCCGACACTCACTTGGCCCCTGCAGCCTGGAAGAGGTCGGCCCACTGGTCCGGGTAAAAGAAGCGCGCCGTGAACTGCGGCCCGAAGTCGGCGTAGCTGAAGCCGGGCGGGTAGTTGTCGCGCATGAAGCGCTGGTAGGCGGGCAGGCGCTCGCCCTGCCAGTGCCACCAGAACCACTCGCTGCCCCAGGCGGGCACCGAGAACACGCCCCAGTGCACGAACACCCCGAACTTGGCCTCATCGAACCAGTCCGGGAGCGGCCGGGAGTCCAAGCTCGGCCAGTCGGGCGTGTAGCGGCGCGGAGCCCTGGGAGCTGACTCGGCGGGGGCAAACACTAGCACCAGCCGCAACAGCACAGCACCCATCCGCAACGACCCTCTAGGTGACTCCCGCATCGCTGCTTCCGCTCCCGCACCATCCGCTCTTAACGCGCCGGCGCTCAGCTCGGCTCCTCTGACTATTGGCTCGGAACGAAAAAGGGGCGGGTCAATCCAGACCACTCGGCTCATGATTGGTTTTCCTTTCTGGATGGGCGGTCCATAGAGCACCCTCTGGCGTTCAGAAGGAGAAAGACGCTTGTTGTTAGGTGCAGACGAGTCGCTATCCGGCTCATTCCGACCCTACCTACGACAGACGAAGCATTATCGTCAGTGGTTCTCTGCTGTTCATAGGGTTTTCATGGCAGACTGATTTTTGGGAGTGGGTTGCCAGGTCCACCTCCCAAGCCTACAGCACCTGTTGTTCCCAGGAGGTCTCCAAGTACTAACCAGGCCCGACCCTGCTTAGCTTCCCAGGTCTGACGGGATCGTATGCCACAGGGTTACAGCAGAAAGACGCTAGGTGGCCTTAACATCGCTCTTCTGACCGCTCAAAGGCAGGTTTTTCCGGAAAGATATAACTGCAGGGTTAAATAGGGGAGAAGGGAAGACCCTGAGGGTGTGGAGAACTAGAAGTAGTCCACTTTACTGTAACCCATCCTGTTAAGCTGAAGGCAGATGACCGGTTTTATTTAGTGGGCAATTTGGAGACAAGGGCCTTTGGAGCTGTATATAGAGAACCACCACGTGTCTGTCAGTTTGCAGAACTGTGGGAGCTTCCGTGTTGCTGTCATGCCGAAAACTATGCTACTACCAGTATTACAGATACCAGCAGGGTCGCCCACCCCTGGCAGCCCACTCCTGAAAAAATTAGCCATTGAAAACCTTATGAATAGCAAGTAAACATTGTCAGATGTAGTGCCAGAAAAAGAATCCCCGCAGGTTGGAAGGCACTGAAAAGATGACTGGGGAAGAGTTACCTCCTGAAAGTAGAGTCTACCTTAATGATGGCAATGGAGTAAAGCCCCTGGGACCTCCATTTGCTGATGTGACATGATTCAAAATGCAGAGGAACAACTGTAAGCGTCCATTAATAATTGGAATGTGGAATGTACATAGTATGATATAGGAAAATTAGAAATCGTCAAAAGAGAAATGGAGCACATAACCATCGACATTCTAGGCATCAGTAAGCTAAAATGAGCTGACATGGACCATTTTGAATCAGATAATCGTATGGTCTACTATGCTGGGAATGAAAAATTAAAGAGAAATGGATTTGCATTCATTATTTAAAAAAAATCAAGGTCTGTCCTGAAGTACATTGCTATCAGTAATAGAATAGTATCTATTAAAAAAAGAATAATATCTATACACCTACAAGAAAGGCCAGTTAAAATATGACTATTATTGAAATTTACACACCCACCACTAAGGCCACAAATGAAGATAGGGAAGATTTTTACCAGCTTCTGCAATCTGAAATAGATCAAACATGCAATCAGGTTGTACTGATAACTACTTGTGACTGGTATGCAAAAGTTGGAAACAAAGAAAAGAAGGCTTAGTTGTTGGAAAATGGGGGCTTGGTGATGGAAACACTGCAGATCACATGAAAGAATTTTGTCAGATTAATGACTTTTTCACTGCAAATACATCTTTTCACCAACGTAAATGACTATACACATGGACGTCACCTGATGGAACATATAGGAACCAAACAGACTATATTTGTGGAAAGAGATGATGGAGCAGCTCAATATCAAAAGTCAGAACAAGACCAGATGCTGATTGTGGATCAGACCATCAACTACTCATTATGCAAATTCAAAGTGAAACTGAAGAAAATTAGAACAAGTATATGAGAGCCAAAGTATGATCTTGAGTATATCCCACCTGAGTTCAGAGACCACTTCAACAACAGGTTTGATGCATTAGACACTAATGATAGAAGACCAGACGACTTGTGGCATGACATCAAAGACATCATTCATGAGAAAAGCAAAAGGTTACTAAAAAGGCAGGAAAAAAAGAAAAGACCAAATTACATGTCCAAAGAGACTCTGAAACTTGCCCTTGAAAGTTGAACAGCAATGGTAAAAGGAAGACATGATAAAGTTAAGGAGCTAAATAGAAGATTTCAAAGGACAACTGGAAAAGACAAAATCAAATATTATAATGACATGTGCAAAGAGCTGGAAACAGAAAACCAAAAGGGAAGAACATGCTCTGTTTTTCTCAAGCTTAAGGACTTAAAGAAAAAATTCAAGCCCCTAGTGGCAATAGTGAGGGATTCTACAGGGGAAATATTAAATGATGCCGGAAACATCAAAAGAAGGTGGAAATACACAGAGTCATTATACCAAAAAGAATTGGTGGATGACCAACCATTTCAAGAGATTGTATATCATCAGGAATCAATGTTGCTAAAGGATGAAGTGGAGACTGCCTTGAAGGAATTGACAAAACACAACGTTCCAGGAATTGATGGGATACCAATAGAGATGTTTCAACAAACAGATGCAGCACTGGAGGTGCTCACTTGCTTATGCCAAGAGATTTGGAAAACAGCTATGTGGGCAACTGTCAGGAAAAAGTCCATATTTGTGCCTATTTCCAAGAAAGGGGATCCAACTGAATGTGGACATTATTAAATGAGATAATTAATATCACATTCAAGTCAAATTTTGCTAAAGATCATTCAAACATGACTGCAGCACTATGTAGACAAGGAACTGCTGGCAAATCAAGCCGGATTCAAAAGAGGGTGTGGAACCAGGGACATCATTGCTGATGTCAGATGGATATTAGCTGAAAGCAGAGAATACCAAAACATGTCTATCTATGTTTTTTAACTATGCAAAAACATTGGACTGTGTGGATCATAACAAATTATGGGTAACACTATGAAGAATGGAAATACCAGAGCACTTAATTGTACTCCTGAGGAATCGTACATGAATCAGGAGGCAGTCGTTCAAACAGAACAAGGAAACAGTGCTTGGTTTAAAATTGAGAAAGTGTGAGTCAGGGTATCATCTCACCATGCCTCTTCAATTTCTATGCTGAGCAAAATAATCCAAGAAGCTGGACTTTATGAAGAAGAACATGGCATCATGATTGGAGGAAGATTCATTAACAACCTATGTTATGCAGATGACACAATTCTGCTTGCTGAAAGTGAAGCTTTGAAACATTTACTGATGAAAATCAAAGAACACTGCCTTCAGTATGGATTGTGCCTCAACATCAGCAAAACAAAAGTCCTTACAACTAGGTCAGTATGCAGCTTCATGATAAATGGAGAAAAGCTTGAGGTTGCCCAAGATTTTGATTTCTCTGTTTCTACAGTCAACACCCATGGAAGTAGCAGTCAAGAAATCAAAAGATGCATTGCATTGGGAAAAGCTGTTGCAAAGGATCTCTTTAAAGTGTTGAAAAGTAAAGACATCACATGGAAGTCAAAGGTGCACCTGATTCATGTATTTTTAGTTGCCTCCTATGGTTTTAAAAGTTGGACATTGAATAAGGGAGACAGGAGGAGAATTGATGCTTTTGAATTATGGTGCTGGAGACAAATATTGTATATACTATGGACTGCGAAAAGAACCAACCAGATCTGTCCTAGAAGAAGTGCAACCAGAGTGCTTCTTGGAAGCAAGGATGGCTAGACTGTGTCTTACATATATTGGACATGTAGTCAGAAGGGACCAGCCTCTGGTTTATCTCAGTAGAGTGCCGCTTTGTGGTTTCTGAGGCCCTGAGTTTGATCCCCAGCACCGCAAGAATGGGAGAAGGATGTGGCAGTCCACTCCTGAAGCAATCCCGAAACAATCAGCCATTGAAAACTCTATGAGGGTTGCTAGGAGTCAAACCCAACTCCTCAGCATCTAACAACAACAAGTCAGGAAGGAGGGACCAATCCCTGCAGAAGGACATCATGTTTGGGAGAATGTCAAGTCAACAACAAAAAAAGGAAATCTCTCAACTAGAAGGGTTGACAGTGTCTGCAACAATGGACTTAAACATATTTAAGATCATGTGCCTGCCAGGCACAGTGGCACACGACTGTAATTCCAGCAACTCAGGAGGCAGAGGCAGGAAGATCACAAGTTCGAGATCAGAGATAGTCTGCACAATTTAGCGAGACCCTGTCTCAAAAAAGTGAAAAAATGGGCTGAGGGTGCAGCTCAGTGGTCCAACACTTGCAAAGCATGCAAGCACGAGGCCCTAGGTTCAACCCTCAGTACTGTTAAAAAAATAAAAACAAAAAACCAAAAAACAAGATCATGTGCCTGGCACAGAATTGTGGAATGTTTTGTTCTGTTGTACATAGGGTCACTATGTGTCGGACCCAATTCGAAGGCACCTAACAATAGATGAGAAGGTCAGAGGTGGGCATAACAGATTGGAGGGATGTTGTACCAGCCCTGGAAGAAATAATGAGGTAGAGAGATGATGAAAAGAAGCATTATGAAGAGACATTCTCTTGTGCGAAGAGGGAGAGAAGTAGGTGCTGAAATAGAAAGAGCAAGTGTGATCATTTTGGCTGTCTAAATTTTATTGCCCCCATGTGTCTGTCTCCTTGTCATGCTGTGGGGGGCTTGCATGTTGCTGTGATGCTGAAAACTATACCACTGGTATTTTAGATACTACTAGGGCCACCCATGGTGGACAGGTTTCAGCTGAGCTTCCAGACTAAGATAGACCTGGGAGAAGGACCCAGCAGCCCACTCTCAAAACAGCCATTGAAAACCCTATGAATAGCAGAGAAGCACTGTCAGATAGACTGGCAGAAAATGAGCCCTCCTAGTTGGAAGAAATTCAAAACATGACTGGGGAAGAGTTGCCTCCTCAAAGTAGAGTCGACCTTAATGATGGGAATGGAGTTGAGCCTCTGGGACCTCCATTTGCTGATGTAGCACCAGTCAAAGTGAGAAGAAACGTAATGTCTGCAATAATGGGCTCAAACATAAAAAAGATCTTGTATATGGCACCATGTCTGGTAGTGTTTTGTTCTGTTATACATAGGGTCTCTATGAGTTGGATCTGACTTGATGACACCTAACAACAACAATTTTTATTGAGATTGCTTCTGGAATTAGCATTTAACTGGAAATATGTTACCATGATGGGGTGTAGCTCAGTGGTAGAGTACTTGCCTAGTATTTGAAAGGCCCTGTGTTGATTCTAAGCACCACCAAACAACAACAACAACATGACTTGTGCATGGTGGCCACAGAGGAACACTTTTAGAATACCAGGACCAGAAAATTGAGAGCCAAGAGACTTGGCCCCAGGATTATCATTGCAAACCTTGCCTGGCAGGGAGGTTAGACAATTCCTCCACTGTTGGTACATGCTGTACATGTTCAATCAGACAAGAAGACAGATGTGAGAAGTATGCAGTTCACAACAGATGGCACAATCAGTCCTCACCATCAGTGAGAGAACAGAGTTGGAAGGGACTTTGAAGATCTTCTGCACTATTTTCTTCTTCTTCTTCTTCTTCTTTTTTTTTTTTTTTATACAGAGTCTTACTTTGTAGCCCAGGTTGTCCTGGAAGTCACTCTGTAGACCAGGCTGGCCTCTAACTTGTGTCAAACCTCCTGCCTGAACCTCCTGAGTGCTGGGCCACCATGTCTGGCTTGGCACCATCCTCTTCACTGGGCTTCCCATTTTACAGAGGAAGAAACTGAGGCCCAGAGAGGGTAAGGAGGTTGTGTGAGATCATGCAGCTAATTTGGACCAAAGGTGAGACCAGAATCCAGGTCTCCAGAGCTGCAGAATCTGTCCCCTCTCCACCTACTTCTGTATTTCACCCTGAGGAAGTCAGAGTCTGCGCTGACAGTATCAAGCACTTCCTTATTCTGGGAGTGATAATGAAACACAAAGGTTATAGTATTTTCTTTGTCTCCTGTATTTCTTCCTCTGCAAGATTATGTTGAAAGATTGTCCAAAACAGGAAGCACAGACATGCTTAAAAAAAAAAACCAAAACCAAAAACAGCAGGGCACAGTGGCGAGGTGGCTCACGCTTCTAACCCCAGTGACTCGAGAGGCCGAGGCAAGATCATGAGTTTGAGGCCAGAGGCAGCCTGTGCAACTTAGTGAGACCCTGTCTCAAAATAAAAAATGAAGCCAAGCCTCACTATGACCCACCCAGACCCAGCTAGAAATCAGACTGCACAATAGCCTTTGATGTACAGAACTTTTCTTGGGAAAAATAAAACGAGACACCATAACCTTCACTTGTCCTTATCCACATAACCAAGGTGTCAACTTGCCAGGGAAGGGGACAGGTATTGTGGTAAGTGAACAGAACTGGACTTTAGGAAACCTGGGTTTCTTGCACTGGACACCAGTCCACTAGTCTCCCTAGAAGAGTCTGGTTCCCTGGCCAGGTCTGTTTCCTTATCTAAACAATAAGGACATTTCTTGGTGATGTCTTAGTCTCTTCCTGTCTTGCTCTCCCCCTCTGTAAGCTCTGCTTCTCTACTTGTTCCCCCACCTCGATGGTTGGGGGGTTAAACCTAGGGCCTCACCAAGCACCTTGCAAGTGTTCTACCACTGGATGGCACCCCTCGCTCATTTTTCTCTTTTTAAATTTTGAGTCAGGGTCTTGCTAAATTACCCAGGCTGCCTCCTCCTGACTCTACCTCCCAAATTGCTGGGATTACAGGCATGAGCCACCGTGCCCTGCCTTCTCTGTCACTTAAAGCAGAAATAGTGTGACTAAGGGTTGGGCTTTGGCTCAGTTGGTAGAGTGCCACACTGCACTCTCTGAGGACCAGGGTTTGATTCCCCAGCTCCCCACAAATGGGAGAATGACGTGGCAATCCACTCCCGAGTAATCCCAAAACAATCAGCTATGGAAAACCCTGAGGGTCCATAATGAGTGGGCCTCTACTCAATGGCACCTAACAACAAAGTGTGACTAAATGCTGGATGCGGTGATGCGGCCCTGTATTCCCAGCTACTTGGGAGGCTGAGGCAAGAGGATCATTTGAGCCTAGGAGTTTGAGGCCCGTCTGGACAACACAGCAAGATCCCAGCTCACAAAAAGAAGAAGGAGGAGGAGGAG
>VMDO01037378.1:0-14351 GCA_007922755.1 Pedetes capensis | reverse complement strand
TTTTTTTTTTTTTTTTTTTTTTTTTTGCATTCCTGGAAGTTGAACCCAGGGCCTTGCGCATGCTTTGCAAGTGTTCTACCACTGAGCTGCACCCCCTGCCCCCTTTGTATTTCTCCTTTTGAGACAGAGTCTAAGTTGTGCAGGCATTCACGCTGCATTCACGGAGGGACACTGAGCCCGTGGGGTGGGGAAGGTTAGATCATCTCGGAAACCGCAACCTGGCTCTGCAAGAGGGGCTTTGCTGGACTCCACAGGGAGGCAGGGAGGCTGCAAATCGAGGCAGCCTCCCCGGGCCGCCCTCACGGTCCTGCCCCTGAGCCCGAGATCGCAGCTCTCCCTCCAGCTGGGGGAGGACGAGCAGGTGTGTCTCCCCTCCCCAGCGTCCACATGCACCAGAGAACCCCCTCCCCGGCCTCTGCTCCATCTGGAACCCTTCGGGGAAGGACCCGGATCGCGCACACCGCGGAATCCATCTCTACATCCCATTGTGTGTCTGCTGTGGCGCGCGGCAGACACGACTTCCAAGGCTGTAAACACACTTATCAGGGCGCTGCAGAGCGCGCGGCAGCCGGCACCAGCCAGGGTCACTGACAGGTGGCATGGCAAGTAATGGGAGATTAAAAGCCATGACTTGTCTGACACGGGCCCCTTTGATACTTACCAGTGGCGGGCTACGGAACGTGGCCTGCTCTTGACGGGAAGTCATTGAACGAAGTGTAATTTCTCAGACACCGAATCTCTGTCAGTTTTCTCTAGGGAAAAGAAAAAAAAAAAAAAAAAGGAAAGACAAAAAACAAAATACAGGGAGCTCTCTGCAGAAGGTCTGGATGTTTTCAGTTATTGAACACCAACCTTTAGGAAGGATTTACTAGCAAGCCAGATGTCACGGCTTACACCTGTCATCCCAGCCACCTGGGAGGCTGAGGCGGGAGGCTTGTGGGTTCAAGGCCAGAGGCAGCCTGGGCAATTTAGTGAGATCCTGTCTCAAAATAAAAAATAAGAAAGGGGTGCTGGAGGTGGAGCCCTTTCACGCATGCATGAGGTCCGAGGTTCAACTCCCCAATACTGAAAAAAATAAAAGAAAGACTACGATTAGCCAGGTCTTCTGCTAAGTATCCCATTATTTCTCAGTCCAATCCGATGTATCTTCATTTTAATACCTTTTTAATTCCTAAGTATTTATTATGTATTTTCCTTTTACAGTAGGGACAACTGGGAGTCCAAGGGTCTATGGTAAATTTCCCAAGCAAGTCAGTGACCAGCCAAGACGGGGGCCCAGTGCTTCTGCTGTGCTTATGGCTGCTGGCAGAGATTTGCTGTGGGTGAGGAAGGGAGCCCATTGGACGACATCCAGAGGGCATCGTTTTCTGGCACCCTGGACAATTGGGGTGCAAAGCGGACCCTACCTATTTGTTGGAAACCATCCTTTCTGCAGGCCTAGAAATGTGCACCCTGAAGAATTCCTGGAAATGGTCATTTGGACGGAAGAGCCACAGGGTCACTGACGTTTGGCTCTGCATCTGTATAAGGAAGACTGTAGGAGCCGAGGTTCCCTCCAGCCTCGTAAGCTGCTCTGCACACCGAGGAAATTCTGTTAATGAACTATTTAAAAAGACTATTTATGAAGCATCCTTTGGCTTTGCACCAAGCAATTTATTTATTAAGTGTAGATTTAAAAAACAGTTTGAAAATCAGGTGTAAGCCATTGGGAGCAGCTCCTGAAAGGCAGCCAAGTTCAGATATAATCCTCCAAAGATTGATGTCCTGCATAAGACTGACCCAGAGGGTAGCTGAGGTCATCTCTGAGTTCTGATAAATGTGGGTTGGGCACCCATGCTCTGCCCTAGGATTCTCTCATCCTCCCAAGACTTTGAGAATTCCTCAGGCTCCACATTCTTCTTGTGACTGCCACCCCCAACTTCCTGTTCCTCTGTTTCTCTTCTTCTTGCTCACAGGGTATCTTTCAGGGCAGTTCCCTTCTCCTCCCTCTTCTCTTCTTTACCCAGATAGAGCCCAGGGGTCCCTCACAGCAATGTCAATGCCTTAAAATTGCACAGTAGAGACATCTTGGGTCTCCTTGACTCACAACAGTCAACTCTTACTTCATACCTCCAGAACTGGGTGAATAAGCTCTGCTCCAGCCAACATGAGCCCAACATGGTTTCTCCTGCCTCGGGGCCTTTGCACATGCTAGATGACTGTCTCTCAAATAGTCCCAACACCCACTTGACCACTTCCATCTATGTAAAATCTTACCTTCTGAGACATATCTTCCTGATCATCCTGCATGAGAATAGCTGAGTCTTCCATTTTCTCCTTTATTCACCTCTGCAGCTCCCACCACCACCTGACGCATTGCATACCTATGAACTCACATTTTTTTCTGTCTTCTCTATGAGAATTCATGCTTTGTGAGAAAGCTAATTCTGCTTATTTTGTTGCCTCTTGCATCTCAGTGTTTAGAATGGAGAAGAACAAGATATGATCAGAAAATATGGTGAATGTCTAAATTTTAAAAGCTTATCACAGTAAAAGATGTGTGCCATGAATTCCCCTCAAAATATTCCCGCTGGCCTTGAACACATTGAGCCCATCATTCTTACCACTTTCTGAAGCAGCTCAGGAAGCCCTTTTTCGCGACTGTCTTTAGTTTCGTCCTCCATCTCGACAACACTCCGTGTCACATACCATTTCTGGCATGGCAATGTCTGTTGAATAAAAAAAAAATGACGGTGCGTCCTCATCCACCTTATTCACCGGATCTGGCGCCATGTGATTTCCTGCTCTCCTCCAAAGTCAAAATGACCATGAAGGATAAATGTTTTGAATTGATTCAGGACACCGAGGCAGCCACAACAGTGCAACCAAAGACAGTCACAAAAGAGAGCTTCCAGAACCGCTTCAGAAACTGGCAAGAACGATGGGATGAGGGTACTCGAAGCCAGGAGGCGCATTTTGAGGGGCATCAGTGGCCATGAGTCTTTTAGGTAATCATTTTTTAAAATTTAAGCATCCCCCTTATCTTTTGATGGCACTTCCTGCATATTGGGGATCAGTGCAAGTTGCTGATGGAGTCGAACAATCTGCTTCGCTGACATTTTCACTCCAGCAACAGAGTCAAGCTGACCATCTCAGAACACAATTACGTCTTTCGAGTGTTATCGCCCCACCCTGGAGAAGCCGGGCATGGTGGGGGACCCAAGGTCTGGGCTGGAATCGAACGGACTGAGAAAAAGCCAGGGTTGGTCCACAGTGGCAGCACCCAGGACCCAGAGAACTGCGCAATCAGATTAGAAGGTGCGATGGGAGAGGTGAGTGTCCCAGCCATGGGAGAAAGACCAAGGCCAGGGACACTCCCTGGATCACCTCCCCCTCCTGGCAGTTCGGACAGTTGTAGTGAAGAGCTTGGCTTCCACCGTTACACCACGCTATTCAGGTCCTCGGGGCTGGGATTTAGCTCAGTTGGTAGAGCGCCGCTCTGCAGTCTCCAAGGTCCTGGGTTCGATTCCCAGCACCGCAAAATGGGAGAAGGACCTGGCAATCCACTCCCAAGGCAATCCCAAAACAGTCAGCCATTGAAAAGCCTATGAGGGTCGCTATGAGTCGAAAACAACTCGATGGCGCCTAACAACAACAACAACAACATTCATGTCCTCATTCCACAAAGTCTGAGCTGTGTCGCCTCAGACAAACGATTTATCTGATGGCGAGAAACACCTCTCCCCACTCAGAGATAGCCTTCTTGCTTGACAGACCATTTGTTTTATTTATCAACAGCAAAAAAAAAAAAAAAAAAAAAAAAAAAAAAAAAAAAAAAAAAAAAAAAAAAAAAAAAAAAAAAAAAAAAAAAAAAAAAAAAAAAAAAAAAAAAAAAAAAAAAAAAAAAAAAAAAAAAAAATTCAGAAAATTTAGGAAAGTACACAGAAGAAAGGAAAAATACATCCTAATCACACCAGCCAAAGACCCACCGTGCGTCTGAGCAGCTCGGGCATGCCTTCTGGATTCGCCTTGTGCTGTGTGGTGCCCACTGGATACGCATGGACCGGAAGTGTGGTGAGCCCAAGCGGGGATGGGCTGGGGGCCTGAAAGATACAGCAGACTCCAGACCAGGCACGATGTGCACACCTGTAAGCCTGGCACTAGGGAGGCACAGGCAGGAGCGCCGCAGCTCAAGACCAGCCGAGGCTACAGAGAGTTCAAGGTCAGCCTGGGCTTCATAGTGAGACCCTGTCTCAAAAGCCAGAACAAACAAACAAACAAAAAGAAAAAGGAAAAGGAAAAGGAATAAAAACCTATCAACCAACTAAAAATCAGTGACATCAAAAAAGATATGCCAGGTTCAAAAAAAAATGTGAAATATCTCACTGATAATTTTTAGAGTGATTACAGGTGGAAATGATCATTTTTTGGTATGGGGGATAAGTAAAATATGTTACTAAAATGAATTTCACCTGTATTTTCACTACTTTAGCATCTTAAAAAATTGGCCTGCAGCCATACCACCGTGCCATCCGATCCTGTCAGATCTCAGAAGCTAAGCAGGGTCGGGCCTGGTTAGTACTTGGATGGGAGACCACCTGGGAACACCAGATGCTGTAGGCTTGGGAGAAGGACTCAGCAACCCACTCCCAAAAACAATCAGCCACTGAAAACCCTATGAATAGCAGAGAAGCATTGACAATAGTGTTTCGCCTGTTGTACCCAGGGTCGCTATGAGTCAGACACTGACTTGACGGCACCTAATAACAACAATTTTTTAGGATACATTTCTAAAATGTCTAGAGGGTTCAGGGGTACCAAATAAATGGCAGGCTCTTCAGACCAGCCATTTTGTAAACTAACGATGCTATTGGGTGTGATGGCAGGATGGTGCCAATGGCCTTTGACAAATCTCTTTGATGTTCTGTTATCCTTAGTCCCTGGACCCAGACGATGCCTGGCTTGATATGCAGGTGTCAAGGCAGACAAGCTGGGTTCGCTGCCAGTGCTCCCAGGGTGACTTCAGTCCAGTTTTGTAAACAGCGAGCCTCTGTCTCCACATCTAAGGAATGGGAGAGCAACCACGTTCCTTCTAATGTTACTCTGAGAATGGAATGAAGGGCCATATGTAAATGTCAGCACAGTGCTCCTTGTTGTTGTTGTTAGGTGCCGTTGAGTGGGTATCTGACTCATAGTGACCCTGCGTGCAACAGGTGAAACACTGTTATCAGTGTTTCTCTGCCGTTCGTAGGGTTTTCAATGGTGGATTGATTTTTGGGAGTGGGTTGCCGGGTCCGTCTCCCAAGCCTACAGCACCTGGTGTTCCCAGAGCTTAGCTCTTAGTAAGTCCCATGGAAATGTAGTTATTAACATTTTTGAGATCTTGTTTGGATATGCTAATCAATACATACACACACAGATTTCGGCATTTTATCATATACTCCCCTTCCTCCCTGATTTTTTTTTCCCAAATAGAGATCTATTTGCTAAAATAAATTGAAATGGGTAAAGACTATGAGGCACAATTTATACCAGATATATCTGCAATTACCAACTCTGAATTAAACATATCCCTTCATGAATAATGAAGCAGAAATAGGCCAAAGGAAAAGACGAGATAAGATCTTAAATCCATGTATTTTTAATTGCTTCATTATCTAAAATTTGCTATGAATAGCAGTGGATACAGCCTGCTGTTGGAAGCACAGAAAAGAAATGCGAATTTTCAGCCAAATCACAAAAGGCTATCAAAAATTAATTTGGTGTGCTGTGATCACAGAAAATGTAAGTGATTTTAAAGCAGAGTGACATTAAAAAATGCCATTTATATGCTAATGATAAATGAGTTGTATTTTTTTCATTTTGATGCAAAATAAAATTTATTTTCATTTTAATGAACTGCAATGAATTATAAGCATTTTCTTTTTTATCATCAGGTGAAAGTTTGGGACAGATAGCAGAAGGTTGGAAGAGGAGAGCCAAGGGCTGCGAGAGGAAGTAAAACTAGGAATTTTCCCAGCAGCTGGTACTGATCTCCGCTCCTGAGCTGACTGAGATCCTTGGGGTTGGCCAAGGGGGTCACCTCTGGGATTTTAGAAACTCACAAAAGTTGGGGTCACTCCAGAGGCAGCAAACCATCTATTAGTGCCACGTTAGAAAAAAGCACTTGTGAGTCATATGGAATTAGTCATCCTCTTCTTCTTTCTTAGAACACACATTCTAGAACCCAAAGGATGAACTCGGTCCATTATGCAGGGCTTAGCAGGGGCGTCTCTCCCTGAAGGACGGTTTTTAAATAATAATGTTTCTTCTTTACGGATGTCTTGTGTGATGGCAGGGATTTTGCTCAGAATCTAATCTTCGTGACAGCTGCAAGAAGCTGGCGTCCTCAGATCCCTCCTTTGCAGATGAGAAACCTGAAGCTCAGCGGGGTGAGCAACAGCCTCAAGATCTCACAGCTGTGGAGTTCAGATGGGAACTCACATCTGTCTACCCGCTAAGGCCACGTGATGTCACGTATGGCCGATGTCAACTTCCTTCCCAAAGGAAGAAACAGAAGGAGGTCCCCATTTAACCCAAGGAAACAAATTGGCAATGGTGCCATGGGTTGGACATGGGTGAGAAAGGGAGATTTATGGGTGCCCTCCGGGCTGGGATTGAGCTCCGTTGGTAGAGCGCAGCTCTGCAGTCTCTGAGGTCCCGAGTTCAATTCCCAGCACCGCAAAAATGGGAGAAGGACCTGGCAACCCACTCCCAGGCAATGCCGTAACCGTCAGCCATTGGAAACCCTATGAGGGTGGCTATGAGTCAGACCTAACTCGACGGCACCTAACAACAACCCTAGGTCCCCTCAGACGCCCCTGTCCGCTCTGCTTTGAGGACTCAGGCACCCACTGCACCCCCTCGCTTACTCCCTGGCTCGTGTAAAGCTCCGTTAGTCGTGTCATCAGCTCTGGAAGGCTGAACTCTCCGTTCTTCTGCGGGTGTGCGTCAGATCTTCGGTGAAAAAGACCTAAAGCGCTGATAGACTGCGAGGCGATCCGTTTCCACTGAGGGTCAGACGTTTTCTCTGATGTCTGATTTCGCTGAAGGCAAGAGAGCCAAGCTTCCAGCTTCGTTTCTGCGGTCCCATTGTCCCTCATCTTAGGTCTCAGGTTGCTTTTGCCTGACTTGGATGTTGCCGTTTGTCCTCTGTAACCAGGGTCTCTTTAAATGGGAGCTAGTGAGTTACGGAGCAGTAATTCACCCTTCAGATCGCGTGGACCCAAGGCCACAGGCCAGCTCCTATTAAATGGGAAGGTCTGAGTTATTATCCTATAATTCACCCCCTGGAAGCGCCTTAATTCAATTACACTGTGTCCCTGAATGACTATTAATAGACATGGAAGAAAGGTCCCGGATCTTTTTGTGTTACAATCCAGAGTAATTTTCAGTGCCAAAGACTTCTTCCTTTAAAGTCATTAGAAAGAAAATTAAACAAGGAGATGAAAGAAAGGAGCCCCTGATCACTGGCGACGCTGTGTTAGGCAATCGGTCGGCTTTGAACCAATGGAAATGTGCCAGGAAGCGCAGGCAAATAAGCGTCTTTTCTTTGACCGAGTCCTTTTCATCTCTATCTTCCCACCTCTCCCTTTCTTTGTATTGTTCTAGTAGTTTGAGTTAGAACTAGTGCTCAGTTCTGTTAGACTCTATCCAATAACTCCATAGGACTTTGTATAATAAATGCAGAGGGCTCACCAGGCACGGTGGTGCACCCTTGCAATCCCACCTCTTGGGAGATGGAAGGCAGAAGGATCTTGATTGAGAGGACAGCCTGGGCTACACAAAAACATCCTGTTTCGAAAGACCAAGGGCTGAGGGTGTGGTTCAGTGCTAGAATATGAACATAGCACGGGCAAGGCCCTGGGGTTCCACACACACAGCACCACACACACACACACACACACACACGCGCGCGCGCACACACAGCACCACACACACGCGCGCGCACACACACACAGCACCACACACACACACAGCACCACACACACACACACACTGCACATGCCTACAGCTTGGTGACATGGCCAGTCTGGTTCAGACAGATGGAAATATTACCCAGCTGGGCAAAATCCAAAGAACTTCAGGTTTCCTTGAATCTTAGTGTGGACGCCCCCAGAAGCAGAGCCTGAGGCAAGGATTCAGGTCTGCAGAGTTGATCTGAGAAGTGAGTATGGTAAGATGGGGAAGGAAAACAAGTCAATGCAGAGTGTTACCAAGCAAGTTGCCTCCTGTTATTTGTTATGGTTTGGAGCTTGTTGCTGTTGTGGTTGTTAGGTGCCATCGAGTCGTGCCCGACTTATAGCCACCCTTATAGAGTTTTCAATGGCTGATTGTTTTGGGATTGCCTTGGGAGTGGGTTGCCACATCCTTCTCCTGGTTTTGCAGTGCTGGGAATCGAACTCAGGACCTCAGACACTGCAGAGCAGCGCTCTATCATCTGAGCTAAATCCCAGTCCCATGGTTTGTATCTTAGACATCCCCAAAAGCGCATGTATTGAAGGCTGGGGTCCTCAGTTGGTGGTGTCATTGGGAGGCGGAGGAACCTTCAGAGGTGAGGACTCCTGGGAGGAAGCTGGGTCGTTGGGGTGTCCCCTGGAGAGGACATTGGGACTTTCACCCCTTCCTTCTCTCCCTTTGCTTCCTGACTTCCCAGAAGCGCTGCTCCGCCATGTTGTTCTGTCTCAACACAGGCGCAAAGCAGTAGCGCCAAGCAACCGTGGGCTGGAGCCTCGGAACCATGAGCCAAAATAAACCTTTCCGGTTTAAACTGTTCACCTCAGGTTATTTGACTAACACAACGCCGTCACTTCTTCAGCTGGGCCTCAGTCCCGCTGGGGCTCCCTGGGGAATGACATGGAGCAGGTCCCTAAGAGCAGCGAGAGAGGCGGCGAAGAGCTGCTCGGGAAAAGGAGGAGTTGGCCAACTTAGCTCCTGCCGCCCTTTGCCCTTCAGGAGTCTGAAACACTCATCAGACTGTCCGCACAGCTTTGTTCCACCCCATCTACATAGGCAGAGTCCAAAACGCCCTCCTAAAGTCCAGCAACTCTGGTCCTCAGCTCTCTTTAGTTATCACCGCATGAAGGAAAAAACTCTCCCTGAGGACCGGGGATAAAAACTCGGAATGTGGAATGGCATCAACCTATGTTCAAATCCCACTGACTTATTATGTCATTATTCGTCATTAGTAGTCACACAATCCCTCAAACTCGGATTTCTTTCTGGCAGACCAGAAGCAGCCTCCCCACTCTGTTTTGAGAAACACAAGAAGTAACCATATTAAGGCTCCTCTCACCTCACATGCAAATGGCTGTGATGATATTGATGAGGTGGAAGAGAATTTCCTTTTTTTCTGAGTTGGACAGACCTTGAGCCCACCATCCCTGCCTTCAGTTTAGATGTGGTTGGGCCCCTGATGTTTTACTTGTTGGAAGCTTGGCCCCCAGGGTGGCAGAGTTTGGAGGTGGTGGGACCTTTAAGAGGTGGGGCCAAGAGGGAGGTCCTTAGGTCAATAGCGGGTGGGCTCTTGGGAGAAACTATGGCTTCTTGTTTGGAGATGTGATCTTTCCACCTTGCATTCTTGCCGTCCTCCCCGAGGTCCTCCGCAGAGCTGAGCTGGTGCAGCTACCACGCCCCCAGCTCCCAGAAACACGAGCTGAATGAGCTCTCTTTCTTTGTAACCTTAGCCTGCCTCCAGCGAGCCCAGTTTCTTTAGAAAGTTAGTGATACACGGGTCCATTTTTAATTTTCTGGACTGGATGACTCTCACATACAGAAAGCAGCTGGCTCCCCAGAATCTAAATAAAGATCACCATCTGGTAACCCACAGACTGCATGGAGGCAACATGCACGGTTTCAGAGAAATCCTGCATGGGGTACATGCGTTATTTAAGCATTCTTTGTGTGTGTGTGTGTGTGTGTGTGTGTGTGTGTGCGCGCGGTACTGGGGGTTGAACCCAGGGCCTCGCGCCTGCATGCTCTGCAAGTGCTGGACCACTGAGCTGCACCCCCAGTCCTCTTTTTTTTTTTTTTTACTTTTTGCAACAGGGTCTCGCTAAATTACACAGACTGCCTCTGGTTTCGAACTTGTGATCCTCCTGCCTCTGCCTCCCGAGCCGCTGGGATTACAGGCATGTGCCACCACGCCCGGCTATTTAAGCATTCTTATGTCTCCTTCCATTGATATATTGAAAGGTCTGGGACCCTGGGCCACCTGCCATTCTGCAGCGCTGGCCGGATCTCAGGAGAAGGTACCCCCCTTGCCTGGGGAACCTCCTCCAGTGCACTCCAGTTACCAACACTCTGTTGTAATGGCCTGCTCAGCACCTTCTCATTACTGCCTGGGCTTTGTAGGCACTTTTGAGTTTATGACTCTGTTCTAGTTCATTGGACCGAAACGCTTTTCTAGACACATACTTGTATGACAACAAAAGTCAATCCAAACTGACCTTTCAAATCATCTTAACGAGGAAAAGCCTATCGAAATGTGCTTCCTGTGATCAGCTATGAATTGTTGTGTTGTTAGGTGCTGTTGGGTCAGGTCCGACTCATGGTGACCCTGTGTACAGCAGAAAGAAGCACTCCCCAATTCTGTGCCAGGCACGTGATCTTATTTATGCTTAAGCCTATTATTGCAGACACTGTGTCAATCCATCTAGTTGAGGGTTTTCCTTATTTCTTATTGACCTGCCACTCTCCCAAACATGATGTCCTCCTCTAGGAATTGGTCCCTCCTGACTGCATGTTCAAAATACATAAGACACAGTCTAGCCATCCTTGCTTCTAAGGAGCACTCTGGTTGCACTTCTAGGACAGATCTGTTGGTTCTTTTGGCAGTGCATGGTATAGTCATTATTTGTCTCCATCACCATAATTCGAAAGCATCAATTCTTTTCCTGTCTCCCTTGTTCAGTGTCCAGCTTTCACAACCATACGAAGTGATTGCAAACATGATGGGATGAGTCAAGCACGCCTTCATATACAGTGTGCAGAAGGGTGGGAACTGTTGTGCTTAGAGCACACTGACTGCACTATTCCATTTAGAATAGGAAATGGACCAGGAGCAGTGGTGGACACCCGCCATCCCAGCGGCTCGGGAGGCAGAAGCAGGAGGATTGCAAGTTCGAGACCAGAGGCAGTCTGTGTAACTTGGCGAGACCCCGTCTCAGAGAGTTAAAAAAAAATGGGCTAAGGGTGCAGCTCAGTGGTCCAGCACTTGCAGAGCGTGCAAGTGCAAGGCCCTGGGTTCAACCTCCAGTACTGCAAAAACAAAAACAAAAACAAAAACAAAAAAACAAAACAAAACAAAAAACAAATAGGAGATGGTACTCCACTAGCAAGAATTAGATACACAGATCAGGCAGCCTTGAGGCTAACGGACTGACCAGACACAGACCTACCAACCCGAGTGGACAGTCCGCAGGGATGAGGTCGGGGAGGCGCTCCGTCTTCATCTAAGCCTGGGGAT
Source organism: Pedetes capensis (assembly GCA_007922755.1). Lineage (NCBI taxonomy): Eukaryota > Metazoa > Chordata > Mammalia > Rodentia > Pedetidae > Pedetes > Pedetes capensis. The sequence continues at coordinate 2,866 of VMDO01037378.1, read as the reverse complement.
CAGCTGCTGTCCAGTAGCTTGCTTCCTACTTCCTTCTATTTATGACAAATCCCATTTAAAATAATTATCTGGCTCTTACTAATGTCTGACCCCCTCTCCCCTGGCAATGCTGAGATTTTGAGGGTCTTGTTTGTCGGGCACCGTCACACAGTATTTGAGGAATAATGAATAAATGAATGAGTGAATAAATGCATGAAAGAAGACTCTCATTAACTATTGTTGTTAGGTGTCATCGAGTCAGTGTCCGACTCATAGCCACCCTACATATAACAGGTGAAACCCTGTTGTCAGTGCTTGTCTGCTCTTCATAGGGTCTTCAATGGTGGACTGATTTTTGGGAGTGGGTTGCCAGGTCCGTCTTCCAAGCCTACAGCACCTGGTGTTCCCAGGAGGTCTCCCATCCAAGTACTAACCAGGTTCAACCCTGCTTAGCTTCCAAGATCTGACCGGATTGGATGCCACAGGGCTACAACTGCAGGCCGCAAACTATTAGAAATTAGAAAATGTTAAAAAATTTCCAAATTCGAAATCAACGAAGACACGAGGGAACAGTACTTTGATTGCTTTGCATGATGGTGTGGGAGAGGGGAGAGGGTTACGCAGACCCCGCCACAATCGTCTCTCTGTCTCTCTTGCCTGCCTTACTCTTGAGGGTCATGGGGAAGTGATGCCTACCCATGTCACTTGGAGCTGTCCCGCAGATGGCACGGGGCAGCTCGGAGCAGAGGGAAGCGGGCACAGTCTCCAAAAACAGAAGCCTTCCCTGGTGGGGCTGCCCCCACACTTCTGAGGCTCCGGGTCCTCCACTGTCTCAGACTCCTATTTCCAGCTGTCCCCTGCCTGCCCACCAGGATGTCCCTCAGCCTCTTAAATCCAACCACATGAAAACTGAGCTTGGCGTTTTCTCCCTCCAGTGTTTGACAGTAACGTTCAGCCGGTCACTCCAGCCTCATCCAGAAGCCACCTCTGTTTCTACTCCTCCTTCACCCTCTTCAGGCTCTGACTCTTGCTCAGTTGATACTACCTCAGAAGCAGGATCCAGAACTCTCCATCACTTACCGGGGAGGGTGGGATCGAAAGTGCCCCACAGAGCCCTCTCTACAGGTTCCCTTCACTGCTGGACAGGACATCCTATGCTCACGCGCAGGCCATCTGGCCTGGCAAGAAAGCCAACATTGTCAAACAGGCACAGCAGTGGAGATGTCCTGACCCAACTGTGTTCCTGTGCATTTGCATATGGAAATTTCTTAAAGACACCCTGGTTCTAAGCTCCATTTCCTTCTCCTCCAGAGTACAGAGAGAGGATCGTCCTTGAGTTTTCATCACTCTCACACCTTCCCCGTGGTCCTGTGTCATGAGTGACCACGACGGAAAGGAGAGGAGGATGAGCTGACCTGTGCGGAGGAACACACACCCATCACTTGGGACTCTGCAGATACCCAGGAAACCCAACCACATCCTGACTGCCTGCAGCTGTGGCCCTGTGGAAGCTAAGCAGGGTTGGGCCTGATTAGTCCTTGGCTGGGAGACTGCCTGGGAACACCAGGTGCTGTAGGCTTGGGAGACGGACCTGGAAACTCACTCCCCAAAACAATCAGCCATTGAAAACCCTATGAACAGCAGAGAAACACTGACAATAGTGTTTCACCTGTTGTATGCAGGGGCGCTGTGAGTCGGATACTGACTCAATGGCACCTAACAGCAACAGCAACAACAGCAGAGAAACACTGACAATAGTGTTTCACCTGTTGTATGCAGGGGCGCTGTGAGTCGGATACTGACTCAACGGCACCTAACAGCAACAGCAACATGCCGTGGGATGAAGACCAACCTCCTTACCACTGCTTAGGGGTTCAAGGTCCTGCCTGCTTCTCCTGCCACGTCGGCTTTTGGCCCACCCTGTGCTCTGGCCATGCTAACCTTCTCTCTTTTCCCTTCCCCACGTGCTGCCCCTTCCCTGGAATGATCCCTGATCAGTGTCGCTCCCCCTGCAGACCGCAGCCCTCACATCTCCTCCCCGTGAGTCTCCCCTGACCTTCTCAACAGGGCCCAGCCCCCGTCACACGCCCTCAAAGGCTCCTGCACCTCAGGTGTCGGGTTAGAGGGTTAGATTTATTTGCAAGGTTATTTGTCTTGTGTCCTCTGTGTAGATGTCCAGCCCCACAGGACAAGAACTGATCGTGTCCAGGCGTCCCCGGAATCTAACATAGCATCTGGCACAGAGAAGGACCCCTTAAGTTTTTTGTTTAACAAATGAATGAATCAACAGCAGGCAATCCATTAAGCCCTCTGCACACACAGACAAACCAGAAACACAAAATCTATTCTAAAGAAGCTCACAGACTGGTAAAAGAGGTGACAATATAGACAGCTAAAAAACAGTGACTTTACAACTCACAAGGAAGAAGAGGGGCCTAATGCTTTCCCACAGGATGCATCAGACAAAGAAGAAAGAGCAGATGGGCTGAGTCTTGGAGGTAGGTGGGGGTTCGGACATCGCAGTCCAGCAACAATAAAAAGAGATGAAGAGGCGCCGGGCAGACTGAAGGTTAGAAATGAAGGGGAGATTTTAATGAGCTGTGGCCAGCAATCTCGGCTGACCGCTGCACGTCCCCACCGAGGCTGGACGAGGAAGTCTGCAAGGTGAGCGTGAAGGCGCCCACTGCCCTTGGCTTGGTCTGCAGGTGTCCGCGCAGAGCTCCGCTGAGCTGGGCGGAGGCTCCGTGTGGAGCCCACCGTCCCCACGAGGCTCTGTGCGAGTGATAGGGTTTTCACTGCCTGCAGGGGCCCTCGCACCCGACCACCCTCCCTCTCCAGCCATTTGCAAGAAACCCTCGTTTCTGACTCAATTTTGGATCTGGCCACC